>PVLD010003544.1:30923-140832 GCA_004027595.1 Dinomys branickii | reverse complement strand
AAATTTGCATGTCTGTATATGGGTCCATACATCTACAATTCGAAGATATCAATGGATAAAGCAACAACTACTGTTGAGACCATATCACCTTGTCTATAGATTAGTTGTGATTGTACTATTTTCTATGATAATGGGTGTCTGTTTGTCAATATGTTTTTGTACTTTTATGTTTCTAAAATAATAAAAAAAAAAAAAAATAAAATAAATAAAAAAAAAAAAATAAAAAAAAAAAAGAGGAACATAACCAGAGGTGGTATTGAAGCTATGAGAGCCCAGTACCCGGTAAGTAGTTACTCAGTCCCTGGGAGAACCTCATCAGTGTCCTATCCCCAAGGACAGTCTTGCCCCCAAGGGCAGGAGGGTCCTGATCGCAGATCTGGCTCTCCTCTGCTGAGGGCAGCCAACATTTCTAGATACCTACTATTGCTTGCCACAGTGTTCAGTGCTTCGTATGTGGTTCCTCACTCATGCTGAAAGTGTAACCTGAAGGCAAGACTGTGGAAGATCATTGAAGGACCCAGGAACTCCTCCCAGGTGGCTCCAATTTGTAGAGAATCCTGCATGTTAATGAATGAACTTTCTAAGTCCCATCTAGGAGTAATTCTGCTGTTAGCCGAGTACCTACACTGTGAGACTAATAATAATGCATTCTGTTTAACTTTTATCACAACCCTGAGATTTCTGCCTTCATCTGTGGTAATGTAGGCAGCTCAGAGTCACACAGGTGGTAGAATTAAGAACTGAATTAATGAGCTATTAACTCATGTCTGTCTGACTCCGCTACACAGGGCTTGGATGTCATCCACATTATGCAAACACACACACACACACACGCGCACACACGCACACAGATGTTCCTCAGTTTATCATGGGATTACATACCAGTAAACTCATAGTAAGTCAAAACTGCATTCAATACACATAAATTACCAAATATAGCCTAATGATACAGGACACTGAAATTTTGGCCAGTGACTAATGGGAAATTGTAACTCTGCTGATATCCACCACTGAGGCACTATTATATTGCATATTCCTGGTCTGAGGAAATATCAGAATTCAAACTTGGTTTTTACTGAATGCATTCCACTTTCAGAACCATCATAAAGTAAAAAAAAAAAATCATAAATCAAACCATCGTAAATTGGAGAATGTGTGTGCATATCAGAGACCTCCTTCCAGGTTGATCTCTCTGTGACATCCAAAAGCTGCAGGATCACACCCTTAGATGACAAGATAGTAAAGGAAAAGACTGACCAATCTGGCTTGTGTCACATGTCCCCCCATGAACCACTCACTGTGACTAAGGGATAATGTGTTTTCCTTGGCCATCTGGGGTCATTAATCATATTTTTTCCTGTGTTTTTGATGCTTTACCATCTTGGAGCCTGTGTATTCATGGAGGGACTACTTCTCCCAGGGTTAGCTCATTCCCAGAAAGCAAACAACTTGCCTCCTAGCATGTCCTTGATATGCAGAACAACCAGTCTCAAGCCCATACCTTCAGCCGCCCCCTTACTAAATGCTCACAGGCCAGGCCTATCGCTGCCCTGCTTTGTATCACCTTGGGGCCAAGTACCACACCACAAGATGCCACCTCTGCAGCTCAGAGCCTGCGAAATGATTCAGAAGCATCCAGTCCTGAAACATCTTAGCTGCCTACCTGGCCCCAACCTGTGCCTTTCTAGGAGAATCATGCAAAGCCTTTTATCCCAACTTTCCCCTCACTCCGCTTCCCGATTGACCCTGCTATTCCCCATGTGGCCCTCCTCTGCAGCATGATAGCCTCCCACTATTTGAGAAGCTGTGTAGCAAGCTCTTCTTACAAAGGCTTTCTCTTGTGTCATTCAACTTATACCTGTACAAATCCAGTCCTGGGCATGTGCAAGACAGCCATGTGGCCGTCTGTGCCTGGAGAAGCAGGAGAAAAAGTCTAAATGAGCCACTTCAGTGGCCATCTGTCTCCTTAAGGTAATTACTCAGATCTCCTTGTCTGATCTTCTACGAGTTGATCTTACAGCTCAGTGCTCAAGAGCCACTGTGACTCACTCACTGCCAAGTCCCTGTTTCCTTGATACTGTCAGGCAGCTTTGTCCTAAGCAGGCCAAAAGCAGGTGCTGTTCAGAGGGCTAACTGAACATCAGCCCTGAGAAAAGTCTGCCTGTAGGTATGTGCCACCTGGAGGTGATATCTGTGGAGACCAGTACAGGTTTGTGTGACTGTCTCTGACAAACATCCCTCAGCATCAGATGGAATCTGACTGGTGAGGGCAGAAGTCACTGTCTGTCCAGGTAGAAGAAGCCACACTGTAAGGTCTATGACTGCAGCTGCCATGTCTGTTTCTGTCATTACTATTTCTCTAGCATCTAGCACTATCATTGTTGGTGCTCAGTGAATGCTTGATGAAGAAATGAATGTCCCCATCTTAGTACCAGAATCACAAAGGAGCAGAAATTAGGACCAGAAACCGGTAAGATACATGAGAATGCAGATGATGGTCACTGGCAGAAAGCAACAGCCATACTGGCTCCCTTTGTAGAAGTAAAAGGATGAACTGTCCAGTCTAGACTTCCATAATATGAATCCCAAGTCCACCACCTACTATGTGATCTTAGCTTTGGTTTTCTCCTCCATAACATGGGTAATTATCCCCAATTATAACACCATCTTCATAGGATTGTTCTTACAATTAAATGAGATATGGGATGCTAAGTGCCCGGCATACAGTAAGTGCTCAGTAAATGCTAGTTATTGTGGTTCATGACAGAGGGAAATTTAACTAGCTGGAAACTTCCAGTCAAAACTTTTTCATGTAGTTGTATCTTAAAGCCACAACTTGCATATTAAGAATGTTACCAGGCGTGAAATTTAGGCATAGGCAAGAAAGACTGAAGTTAAGAATGAGATACTATGGATCCTAAACAGTAGTGACTCTGGACGTTGTAGTTTTGGTCTCACCCCATAGATAGAAATTGATTAGAACGACGCAGAAACCAAAAGAAAGAGGAGCAAGAGATGGGTAGGTATTTGCGGCCTTTACAGGCCTATTGGTTTTCGTTGACATTGCTTTATTTCTCTTATAATGGAGCAAAATCGCCTGGCCCATTTTTCCACAGGCCTTTTTCTGCCCTTTCCTCTGGTTTAGCAGCCTATCTCCCTTCAACGGGTAGAGAAGCAGACTTCACAGTTACTAACTCAGCTTCCTGTCCTCTGATGCAGATCCACAAGATGCACTCCTTCTTGGACTATATCATGGGTGGCTGTCAAATCCAGTTTACAGTAAGTTGTTGCATGTCTGTTCTTTTTCAGGGCATAAGGGATGGAGAGTGCTGGGTTTGGGATCATGAGGGTATAATCTACTAAAACCTGGGCTCGGCTCTGGCCAACCCATCACTGGAATGCTGTATGGAGTCCTGTGTTTAAGATGAATTCATTCTCTTGTTCTCTCCAGTAAGTGTGGTTCTCAGCATCACATCAGAAAACATGTGCCCTCAGCCTCAGGGGGTTTGGGGAACCCTCACATCTCCCCATTCCTTGAGTAACTACTAGGTGTCAAGCCAGATTCCCATGACCTGGTAAGAAGAGTGGGTGGGAAGCGGGCTACTGTAGTAAGTTCTTCTGAGCTAAGGCAAACGCCCCGGCTGGGTTCTTGTGACCAGAATACAAGCACAAATGTCATACCACAATTAAGCCATGCAAACATTTTCCAGGCAATGGAAAGCTGAATTCTAAAGATTGGAGAACAAGGTTGAAATAAGGTTTGAGACACAGTGAGTGTCTAATCTCAGCAGGTGGCTTGAAGCTCATCTCCCAAAAGTAATCTGTATACTCCTTGTGTGTGTTTGGGTAGATACAATCACACTTTTTAAAGTACCCACCACATCAAGCTTGTGAGTCCATGTGCCTCAGAACGGCTTTCCTTCTCTGGCTTAATATGAAGAATATTCCTAGGTTTGGGTGGACTCACCTTCCAGGAAGAACACACTCAGAAGGCAAAGAATTGATGAGCTGAAATCCAAACCCATAGGAAAGGAACACAGGTGTAAGTAAGAGAGATACAATGTGTATAGTACGTGTTTCTCATCTTACAGACTGGAGCTCTTGAAGCTAAGCCCTCTTTGGTTCCCTAGACTGGCTCAATCATATGAAGCAAGCATGGAAAATGGGCTTAATTTTTGTACCAAATAAAATGTATTACTGGGACCAAGGAGAGTGGTGATTAACACACTAAACTGGGGAGTCCTGAGGGGTTGAGACAAGTGATCACTTGATAGTCTCATGTCTTCTTTGCTAGGACATTGTTCTCTGCTCTAATCTCAGAAAAACCCACCTCTATCCTATACTCAGGATATTGCTTCTTTATCCTTGAATTCTTATAGGAGCTAACGATTTGGTCACTCCTTTGTAGCCTACAACTCCCTAATGATACAGCCACCCCGCCCTCCTACATGCAGGATGGCACATACAGAGGCTGGCAAACACTTTTTCTGTGAGGACACACACCTCACACCAGCTGTCCTGTGCGCTCATTGCTGTTCTGGTTCTATACAAATGGAAGCAGGGAGCAAGCAATGTCATAAAGGAGAGCTACTGCAAATAGTTTCCCAAGATGTCAGGCAAAGGAGTGATTTCAGAAAACTATTTATAGGTTTTCAAAGGAAAGCTCTATTGATTTCAGTTTGTTTTAGATTCTGTAGTGCCTATACTCTTGAATAACTCTTTATTCAACCTTCAAGGGCTTGCTTTGCCCTTAGACTTGGACTGCAAGCAATAAGCTCCAACAAAAACAGGAAGTTTAACCCCAAAGTGTTCCCAGCTCCACTTCCTGACCCTCGGATATTCCCATGGCCTATCTGATTGCCTCTCTTTGCTTCTTTTCTTTCTCCCTTTGCTGACTTTCTGCATCTGGGAAGGTAGCACCTCAGTGTTTGTCACTGGCAGCGCCCCAGTCCCAGCCTCTCATCCCCTGCCCTGCCAGCTGGTAGACCTGTGAGGCATAGGGGTGCAGAGAACAGTCTGGAGCAAAGAATGTGAAACAGGATAATGTACTGTACCCATAAATGCAGAAGAGAAGGGGACAGCCCATCAACAGTCCTTGCCCGAAAGCCCTTCTTCCTGTAGGATTTCAGGTTCCACACTCAGAAGGGGATTGTTAGCTGTTCTATTGAAGAAAACATGTCACTTCAATGTCATTTTCCTTCAAAATTATAAATTTCTCTCTCCTCATAAATTTCTTATTGCTCAAGCAGTAAAAGACAATGTAAATTAGAAGTTATAATGAAATCAGTTCATAAAAATTAGCACATCATTTAAATTGGCCTGGGAGTGTTTACTCTTTCCTAAGTAATTTTACTGAAACCATTCAGCAGCATGACAGAGAAATGAAGAGAGGTGGGAAGTGAGGAGGAACAGGCTTCCTGGCGCGGAGATGGGCAGAGGGCATGGGGGTGGGGGAAGGGTTTCACTGAAGCAGTTGCACTGCTAAGCCTTCCAGGGGCGAACCTCCCATTAGTACATAAGTCACCCACAGCTCCTGAGCCAGCCCATGAGCTTTAACCAACACAAACTTTCTGTCTCCCTGAGGAAAGACCTTTGGGAGCCAGAGGTGACAAAGCTCTGGGCGCTTTCCATTTCCTCCTTCAGATCTACTCCTCTTCCTCGCCTCTCCCCTCTGTCCTCTAGGAGCTGACCTGCTTGGAGCCACTAGTCAGGGAGTCTTAGTCTCGGGTTTTAGTTGGGTTCAGCCAAGGAGAGGCACCGTTGGAGGTCAAGTACGAGGTGGGAGAACTTGCAGCACTTATTTCCTCAGCTTTCAGCCTTGCAGGGGTGGTTCTGCTTTTCCACAGAAGGTCAGAGTTCCCACCAGTGCCCTGTCCTGCAGATAGTCCTCTTGCAGAGTTTCACTAACCGCCTCCTCCTACCCCTTTAGGCTGGCTTCCCTTAGCCCTTCTAGCACATTTGTGAGTTGTCCTTTTGTTAAACTCTCTGTAGTTACCTCTTTTGAGTGAGATCTTGTTTCTTGTAGAGACTGTCGTGAGCACAGTCACAGGACTAGGAGACGCTGGTGCTTCCAGTTTAACCTAAGAGTTTCTCTGCAGACACCAGCCTGCTCAAAATGCTTTTGTTGAATTATAATCCATTGAACTCTAAACTTTCAAGGGAAGATAATTTTTAAGGAAAGGAACAAATTGGGTGAGTAAATAGGATACTGGGGTTTTGTTTATAAAACACCCCCCCCATGAACCTGTGTTCATGTATCCATATATTCTAACAGTACCTCTCACTTGTGTTAATATAAATAAACAGATGTGTTTAGCAGAGTGTCACAGAGCATTTGGGAATCAGAACTTTAGGGGATCTGACTGTGACACAATCTGGTAGGTAGTGGAATGTTCCAAAGGTCATGAATTGACATTGAAGCAATTGGCTTGACTGTATCTGGGAGTATTTGCCAAAAGGCAGTGATGGTGATGAAGGGAGTATGAAAGGTGAAACTTGAAGAAACTGAAGCCCAGGGCTGCAGATCTGGTGACAGGTGGGAAGGGCTGGGCTAGTGCGTCTGCAGGAGGAGAGGCACCGCAGAAGCCAGCGAGCGGCACTCACTGTGGCCTCAGCTGATGGCACAGCGAGGAGACTGACAGCAAAGGAGGAACAGAGTCCAGGAAAACGCAGAGATTTTGTGCCTGGCAAACAGAACATGCCAGTCTGGCCACAAGATATACAAGTCAAGAACAGCTCAGGCAAGAGGATGAATAGGGTTCTCCAGAAACGGAAACGCTTTCGGGTAACACCGCGGAGATGGTACTTATAACTATGAATCAAAGTTTCAAGAAAAAGGTGGATTTGTACATACATAAGTGTGGCTACAAAGGCCAATGAGAAGAGCACAGAAGGACAAAGGGCCTTCAGACAAGAAACAGAAGAAGAACCCCACCTGGTAGCAGGGAAAACAGTAAGCAAACAGATACTAGAGGAGCAGAAGGTCCAGGGGATGGCAGAGACGCCAGTGCCCGAGGGCATATGGTACCTTCAGAACGATTTCAGCAGAATGAGATAAGTGAGACCCAGGAGTCAGGTAAGAAAGTGGTAAGAAAGTGAGCACAGTAGGTGTAACTGCTCATTCACGAAAGGA
This sequence comes from Dinomys branickii, assembly GCA_004027595.1. Taxonomy (NCBI): domain Eukaryota; kingdom Metazoa; phylum Chordata; class Mammalia; order Rodentia; family Dinomyidae; genus Dinomys; species Dinomys branickii. The sequence goes on along the minus strand of PVLD010003544.1, from coordinate 133,700 downwards.
GGATGAAAATTTGAGGATTAAATGGAGGGAACTTTTGGCTGAAATCTAAGCAAAGGCAGAGGAGAAGCCCCAGTGGTGTGGAAGAGATAAAAGATGCTAAAAAGAGCCCTGGTCACTGATTCTTGCTCATTTTTTGGTCACTGAAACACTTGAGAATCTGATAAGTTGTCTTCATCCTCTCACTAGAAAATACACACACCAAATTTGGTAAGTCAAGAGCTCCTGTCAGGACAATCTCTGCCTCGTAGGAATCCTTGATTCATGCAAACTCTAGAACAAGACTGTGGCGCACAGCCTTGGAAGAGGTGAGTGGCGGTGAAATGAAACTTTAGGGGAGAGACTGGCCTTGGCACATGGCACCCCCACTAAAATAGAACACATACTAAAATTTCACAGACAAAGTGAAAATTATAGACAACCCAGAAGAGACAGGCACCATAAGGCATTTTGGAAAGAAAATGGTAGAAGAATTAAACAAGTTTCCTTTAAAAGCTATTCCTTTTTCAAATGACATAAAAATGTTCAACATTTGACATTTTGACATTCAAAATGTTACAACACAGATTTTCAAGCTGTAACCAACTTAAATGTGCAATGATAAGATAATGACACTGTAAATTACAGTACTTCATTTAGATGTACTGTGCTAAAGCCATTGTAAATTATAATTACATGGTTTAGGTAACATCATGGAGCCGTATTTCTGACACGGTGGGGAAAAAAATGTAAAGTAGAGCTAATGTGTGGTAACAACTGAGTAAAAAGAAATATATGCCCCGACTATAGCTTGAGTGTGTTCCCCAAGAAACGCGTGTTGGAAACTTAACTCCAAAAGCTACAGTGTTGGAAGGTGGGGCCTAAGGGGCACATCAAGGTGATGAAGATGCTGCCATCCTGCAGGAGGAGCTCTGACCATAGGCGGGCAAGAGTCTGAGTCCACTCTCCACTTGCTGTCACCACCTCCTCTCCTCTGCCTTCCTCCACGAGATAATGCAGTGCAAAGGCCCGCACCAGATACCCGGATGGCGCCCTCGGACTGTGCAGCCTCCAGAACCATGAGCCAAATGAGTGTCTATAGATTACCCAGTCTATGGTATTCTGCGACTGCAGCGCCAAATGCGTAAAGATAGTATGTAAACATGACTGTAGATAGGAAAAGAAAAAAGATTTGCCAGGCTAGTGGAATCCTAAGTAACGTTTTTTTTTCTTTGTTTTCAGATGGTGAATTTAGTATCTTGTAATTTCTAAAAATTGAAGGTGATAGTCTTTCCCATCTGATTTTATGGTCTATATTTAATATCATAAAATAAGCTTAATGTGACTTCTCCCAGACAGACCTTCAAGCCTAAAAATTAGATTACCTATTTAAGGTTCTCCTGGGACATCTTTTCTAACTCTAACACATATTTACTGCATCTTATGTCCATACCATGTCTCAGTTTAAACTTTTTTTTATTTTATGGAAAAATAAAAAATTTTCTTGACAAAATAATAAGAATTAAGAATATATTTAGTACACTGCATATCATTACCTTAAAAGTAGAGTACAAGAAATAAACCAAAAAGATTCTTACAAAAAAGAAGCAAACATATAACAATATAAAACTTCCAATGAATTAATATAATCTAGTAGTATAAATGATACAAATTAACATGTATACTGGAACATTTTTGAAACTGTAGGATATGTAATTTGGGGAAATATTTGAACTTCTATTTTGCTCTCTGTCTCTCATTTCTCACATAAGAGAAATCATGTGATATTCAAGCTCATGTGTCTGACTTATTTCAGTTAACCTTATGTTCTAATGTTGCACCCACTTACCTATGAAGGCCTCAAGTGTATTGTTTTTTTGTTTGGGGAGGCCTAATATTTTGATTTTTATTATATATATATATATATTCCTGATGTTAATTCTCTGTGGAATAGCTGGCCAGAAAACTCCCATGGTATAGTTGTCTCTTTGCTCAGTTGATTGCTTCCTTTGCTGTGCAGAAGATTTTTAATGATAGAACTCCATTTGTGGGTTCTTGGTGTTATTTCTTGTGCCATTAGGGTTCTGTTCAAAAGGTCTTTGCCTATACCTACATTTTCAAGAGTATTGCTTGTTTTATCTTCCAGCAGAATAAGTGTTTCTGTTTTAACATTTATAGTTTTGATTCACTTTGGTGAGGTATATGGGGTTAGTTTCAATCTCCTATATGTGGATATCCAGTTTTGCCATCACCATTTATTACAGAAGCTCTCTTTCCTCCCAAATATGTTTTGGCCCTTTTATCAAAGATCAAATGACAGTATGTGTCTGGTATTGTTTCTGCTTCTTGTGTTCTGTTCTATTGATCCACATGCCTGTTTTTGTGTCAGTACCATGCTCTTTTAAACACTGTAGCTTTACACTATAACTTCAAGTTTGGGATTGTAATGCAGCCTGCTTTGTTTTTGTTACCCAGGATTGCTTTTGCTATTCTGAGGCTTTTCTGGTTCCATATAAATTTCAGGACTGTTTTTTCTAGCTCTGTGACAAATGACATTGGTATTTTGATGGGATTACATTAAATCTGTGAATCAGTTTTGGAAACAAGCAATTTTGTTTGTGTTGTTTCTGCCTATCCAGAAACAGGGAATATCCTTCCTTTTTCTGGTGTCCTCCTCAATTTTCTTTGCAGAGTTATGTAATTTTCATTGTTGAGCCTTTTTATTTATTTAGGGTAAAACCTAAGTATTTAATTTTTGATGCTACTGTGAACAGTATTGTTTTCCTAATTACTTTTTTAGTGAGTTTATTATTAGTGTATAGGAATGCTGTTGATATTTGTGTGTTTATTTTGTATCCTACATACTGCCGAATTTGCTTTTCACTTCTAAGAGTCTTTTGGTGGAGTTTCTATTGGGTCATGTAACTAATGGATCATGTCATCTGCTAATAATGATATTTTGACTTCATCCTGTCCTGTACATAGCTCTTTCATTTCTTTCTCTTGCCTGATTGTGCTGGCTAATGTTTGAAGGTCTATGTTGAACAGCATTAATGATAATGGACATCTTTGTCTTCTTGATTTTAGATGGAAGGTTTTTAGTTTTTCCTCATTTAATGTAATATTGACAGTAGGTTGTCACAAATGGCTTTTATCAGATTGACATAAGGTCCATCTATACCTATTTCCTTCAGATTTTTTTTTTAAATAATGAATGGATGTTGGATTATGTCACAGGATTTTTCTGCATCATTTGAAATGATCATGTGATTTTGTTCCTTATTCTGGTTATGGAATGTATTACATTTGCTGATTTGTGTGTGCTGGACCATCCTTGCGTCCCTGGAGTGAAGCCTACCTGGTTATGCTGTGTGAGCTTTCGGATGATTTGTTTCCTTCTATTTGCCAGTATCATGTTAAGGATTTTTGCAACTATATTCATTAAAGAATTTGGCCTATAGTTCTCTCTTTTTGTTGGATCCTTTTCTGGTTTGGGATTATATTAGCTCTCAAGAATAATTTTGAAAATACTTCCTTTCCAATTTCATTAAAAAGTTTAGGGAGTATTGGTGTTAGATCTTTCCTTAAAGTTCTTGTACAATTTGGCTGTGAACTCATCAGATTTTGTACTTTTCTTAGTTGGTACTTTTTAAATTGCTGTTCCATTTCATTGCCTGTTATTGGAATATTGAAGATTTGTAAGTATTCTTGGTTGAGTTTAGGTAATTCATAAGTATCTAGGAATCTCATCATATCTTCTGAGTTCTCTGAGTATTTAACATATAGTTTGTGAGGTAGTTGCTAATAATTTTCTGGATTTTGACAGTGTCTATTGTGATTTCACCTTTTTCATTTCTAACTACATTAATTTGTGTCATTTTTTTCCCTTTGTGTGATATTGGCTGAGTTTGTCTATTTTATTTATTCTCTCAAAGAACTAGCTCTTCAATTTGTTGATTCTTTGTGTTGTCCTTTTAATCTCCATTTCATTAATTCCTGCTCTGATCTCTATAATTTCCTTCCTCATCCAAGTTTTTGAGTTTGGATTGTTGTTGTTCTTCTAAAACCTTGAGATGCATCATTAAATTATTTATCTGGGCTCATTCTGTTTTTCTGATGTTGATATTGGTATGAAGTTATGTGCTGACATCATCATTTACTTCTAGGAACTGTCTAATTTCTGCTTTAATTTCCTTTGTGATTCATTGAGTATTCAAGAATGTGTTGTTTAATTTCTTTGTGTTTGCATAGTTTCTGTGGTTTCTTTTGCTGTTGATTTCTACTTTCATTGCACTAAGATCTGATAATATGGGTGGTAAAATTTTGATTCTTGTGCATTTGCTTAGGTATGCTTTATTAGCTAGTATGTGGTCTATTTTGGAAAAGTACTAGATATGGCTGAAAAGAATGTGTATTCTGTTGCTGTTATTTGGAATACTGTGTATATATCTATTAAGTCCATTTATTTGAAGGTTTAATTCAACTCTGATTTTTTTATTTTGTTTATCTGTCTTTGTGATAGTAGGATATTGGGAACCCCCACTATGGTTGTACTGATGTTTATTTGATCTTTTATGTCCATTAGAGTTTGTTTTATGAAATTGGGTGCACCATGATTTGGTACATATATGTTTAAACTTGTTAGCTCTTCCTCTTCAATAGTTCTGTTAACCAATATGAAATGTTTTTCTTTGCCTTTTTCGATGAGCTTTGGCTTGAAATACACTTCGTCTGAAAGTAGGATAGCTATTCTTGCTTGCTTTTGTGCTCCCATTTCATAGAATGTTGTTTTTAGACTTTGATTTTTAGCCTATGAATTTCTTTTTGTGATAAATGTGTTTCTTGTATATAGCATACAATTGGATATTGTTTCTGATGGGTCCCCCACCCGAGACCCACTTAGTCCTCATGGCAACGGTGCAATACTGAGTCATAATGGTGCCTAGTTCTTCTTTTCCCAGAAACCCCTGTAGCGTCTTCTTCCCAGCTGCCTTTGCCAAAGCCTACACACGCCAACAGTGACCCAATCCCCCTTCAGCATATTATGCTAAACAGCCTACGTCAGCTATCCTGTGCCCCCTCCCCTCGGAGTGCATATAAGCGCCAACCCTGTCCTTTGTCTGCAGAGAGCCAGCACAGGTGTTGTGGTGCTGACTCCCTTCATGCCCGCATTAAACTTTTATCTCTTGCTGTTTATATCTCTCTCCTCCTCTGCATCACTTTAGATTGAGTACCTAAAAATACCTCAATCAGTTTCTTGTTCCATTCTGCTAATTTGTGTTTTTTGATTATTGAATTGAGTCCATTTACAATTTATAATTGGTAGGTATTGATTTAACTCTAACATTGTGTTAATTTTCTATTGCTGCTTTTCTCTCTTTTCCACTTATTTGTTATCTCTACCTGATGTATTCATTTTTTTGGACCTTTTGGCATTGTTAACTTTTAGGATATCCTTGAGAATTTTCTGGAGTGTTGGTTTGGTGATCATGAATTTTTTTAGATTTTCTTTACCATGGAATGATATTTCTCTATCAATTTTGAAAGATAATTTTGCAGGATACAATAGTCTAGATTGAAAATTGTTTTCTTTAAAAGCTTGAAGCACCTGGTCTCTTTGCCTTTAAGGGTTATATTGAGAAATCTGTTATAGTTCTGATGGGTTTGCCTTTGTAGGTGATTCATTGATTTTCTCTAACAGGCTTTAAGATTCTGTGCTTCTAGCTGGCTATTGTGGCACATGCCTGTCATCCCAGCACTTGGGAGCCTGAAGCAGGAGGATCACCACAAGTTCAAGGCTAGCCAGGGTGACACAGTGAGTTCAAAGCTAGTTTGAACTACATAGCAAGACCCTGTCTTAAAGAAAAAACAGATTCTACCTTATTTCTGGTATTTTAATCATTATCGGACATGGGATTTTTTTTTTTTTAACTTGATCGTGGCTTTTCAGGATTCTATATGTTTTCTATGTTTGGAAAGTTTTTTCTATTACTTCTGTAAGCCAGTTTTTTTGGCTGGTTTGCTGTCTTCTGATTTTTCATTAAGTCCAGTTGTTCTTATATTGGTCCTTGTTGAGTCTTCTATGAACTGTTGGATCCATCTTTCATATTTCTTTGTTTTTAACATGTCACTCATTAATTCGTCAGAATTGTCCTATAGTCTTTGCATTAGTCACCTCTGGTACACACACCTTGAGTCATGCTTTTAATTTCTTGGATTTTTGTTTGGAACTTTTTAATGGACATGCTGGGCATTCATGTTCTGTATTTCTTTCATTTCACTGTTTATTAGTGTCTTCTTATTGATCATTTGTCTTATTAGGGTCATTCACTGATTAGTTATATTTTATTTCAATTCACCAAGCACATCACTGACATGTTTTACCTCAGATGATACCCCTTAAGATCTATCTGCTGTGTAGTTTATGGTTTCCTACTCTCAATGCCCCCTGAACCAGTTTTTGAGGAATTGGGAGTTTGGGGAGGCATTTTGCTGCTTTGATTTTTCATGTTTCTGTTTTCTTGTTCATTTGTTTTGTTCTGGGGTTTGCAAAGTTTGAACCTGGTTCTCCACTGTTTAGGAGTGAGCCATAGTATGATTTTAGTGCAGACAATTATATTGACCTATGGTAATTTAGACCACTAATTTCTCCTAGATGTATGCAGCAGTGTCGGAGCTCAAACATGTCACTAGACTAAATGCCCTCTTCTTTAGGACTACCCCCTTGACAGTTTGCTTATTCCCACTGAGCCTGGCCTCTCTTAGGAGAATACAGCCCCCGTGGTCTTCCTGTTCTGAGCCCCGGCTTCCTACAGATTCTAGGAGATACCTATTTAAGTCTCACCCTCTCCAAGTCTATCTCCCAAGACTATCTGTCACACCACCTCTGTGGAAGGGTGTCATTTCAGTCCTGAAGCAAAACTCTCCTCCTGGGTGTTGGTCTCTTCACAGATCAGATCAATCTACTGATTGTCAACTCTGTTGCACAATGTGAAGAACCCAAGGACTAGAAGTGAGGCGTGCAGCCCTTAGGCCCTCTTGGCACTGACGTAGTACCCAGTGGGCAGCGTCATCAGCTGGGGATGAGATACATATCATCTCATTCCTCTTGGCCCTAGTGTAGGGCCTACGTGTGTATCAGTAATGCATGGGAGTGGGGCTTATGGTTCTCAGATCCTCCTGCCCTAGTGCAGGGCCAGGCGAATGTCAGTGTTAGCTGGGACCCAGTTTAAGTCTTTTAATCATTATTTTAATATCCTAGATCAACCACTAAAGGACTCAGAATAAAGAGTGAGCCCTGCTCGCTGAACCTCTAGGCAAAAGCAGGATACAATGCATAGAGAGGCAAACCCTTTGCCATTTCCAGGACATGAGCCATGTGAACTCAGTGATCTTTTTCTGTGTTCTTATTTCACAACCCCTTATGGAATTTTTCTGGAGATACAGAACAAGAATAATTTAGGCCATCATTTAAGAAATGGTCTAGAGTAAACAGTATATCCTTCCACAAAGACATTTTGTAAGTCCAAATTATGCTTTGAAAAAAAAACTGCTCCAGAATGTGATATCATAAATGTCTGACTACAGATAAGAGAGATTCAGCAACTAACAAAGGCTCTTCATGGAGGCCTCTCTTAGAAGACACTCAAGAGGTTTCTGAAGACCGTACAAGGGGAAGGGAGACAACCAGTAGGGTTATTTCATGCATGAAGTTAAAATTGACAAAGAAAGACACTCATCATTTGCCTTCCACCTTTCTCCAGAAACAGCAGCAGGCTCTGGGGACTTGGTGGCTTGGAGGGAGAATTTTGCATTCTTCTTTTACAGAGTGCCGCAGAGTTGCTCCCCGGCCCCACTGAATGCCGAGAGCGGCCTCCCAGGCAGAAGCAGAAAGCGACGGGCGCCTGTTCTCAGGCTGCTTGCTGAAAATACTGGAGCACACACCAGAACCACAGGTTTTCATAAATGCTTCGTCTCAGAAAATGAAGACGTGGTGTTTCTGCAGATCCACAGCACCCAGGCTTCAGCTGCCACTCCACAAACTGGCATTTTTAGTCATTTCCTTGCTTGTATTTTTCAGCTTCATCCCATCATCCCCTGCCTCCCTGTTGCTTCTGAAATAAATGTAACCTTTCGCTCAGCTCTCTTTCCACTAACGCTAACTGTAAAGAGCACAGAGAATCCCTGGTGCAAGGCCACCTTGGGAAGATAGATATTTTATTCCAACTTCATTATGGAGACTTTAGAAGCCATCACTTGTCAGAAAAAAAAGCCTTTCAGCTGCCGTGTACTTTGTCATGGTAGCCACCCATCACTATCTCGTCACATGGGAAAAAATTTTATGACCCACCAGAACTGCAGAAAAGGCTGGGTGGTAAAGGTCACTAGTTTATTTTCTTTTGCAACAGTTAAGTTTTGAAGTTTATACCTTCCCCTATATTAAACTATTCTGAGCTGAACGGCCTCTCTAAATGTTGTGGACACAGGAGCCTGGAAACAGAGATCCCAGAGGCCTGCCTGTAGGAAAAATGTAGAATTTCTGTTTTTTCACAAGCAAGTTTGTCTGTCTGTGCAGCACCATATGCTCAGCAGCCCAGTGTTAACCCCAGCCTTCACCCGTTGTTACCCTCAAGATGTACTGTCCTCCTCTGTCCCGAGAGGAATGATTGCTCCTTTTCCTGACTAACGTTCAATTCTACAGTCGCTAAATCCTATTCATTCTCTACACTTAATATCTCTGATCACAAGCCCCTTCTCAATTCCTTTCTCATCACCATCTCTGCCTCACCCTAGTTTGTTGAAAATAAATTCCTGTAAGCCTGATGATACAGAGTTGATAGAAATGAAGTTGCATAACAGGCCAGGATGAGGAGGGGGCAAAAGAGGCCCCTTTGATGTGAATTTTACGGAGTCTTCTCTCAGGGTCGTGCAGGTTAGGATCCGCTAAGAACAAGTGCCGTCTTGGACTCACACTGAACGTACACCCCAGTCCTCAGGTGATGATATGTTTAAAAATTATTATGAAACATCTTTTGGCCAAAATTGATGTGGGCTTCTAGACATGAGACACATCTCTCTGCACATCATGATGTACTCCTCCAGGTGACACACCTGCACTCAGGTGCTGCCGCTTGTGGCTGCAGGCTCAGAGGATTTTGCTCATGGTGAGGCAGAACAAAAGGCTTAATATGTCTCTTTAGTTGCCGTTTTTCTTTATACCTGGTTTCATTCTCCAGTTTTACATTGAGATAGCAGCCTTTGTCATCACGTATCACATCTGACACTTCAGGAGTCTCAGTCAGGAGACCAGAACATGGCACAGGTTTTTTAAAAACAGATACAATGTCTGCTGTGGTGACAGAAGGATATCACAAATAGAGCGGGTTGCATCACAGATAGTCATTATTAGTAGTGAAGTTTTGGGGTGCAGGGCTGTAGCTCAGTGATAGATACCTTGCCTACCATGTGCGAAGCCCTGCTCTGGATCCCCAGCACTGCAATAAAATCATATTAGATAGAGTAGAAACAAGTAATATCCATGCAACTTCTTCATACTCTCCAGGATTTCCTAGTGTTTTAAGATACTTTCTTCAGTAAGAGAAGCGGGTGACTTTATTCCCAGCAGTGCTTTACCTTCCAAATACCATGGAAGTAAGCATGAGGTGCTGTTGTCCTGTGTGTCTCATCAGGAGAAAAAGACCGAGTGTGGAGTGTGTGCTGTGTGCTGGACTTAGTCATAAACCGAGGAAGCCCCCGGAGTATGATCTCTCCAAACTCCATCTCTCGAATGCCTCTTGAGTTTTCCTCTTAGAGCCATCTTCCTGCAATTATCTGTGCACCTTTTGACTTCTGTCTGGTCAGATCCTCATGAGTGAATGCCAGGGTACTTTATACCTCCTTCATGTATGCAAAATACATGTAGAGTCCCCTCCATGACTAGTTTTTCATCACAGTTTTTGATTAAAGGGATCTTTATTATCTCCCTTTCTTTTTCCGGTGAATTGACCTTGGCCTTTAGCATAAAGCCCATCTCAGAATACCCTGCATTCAGTTGCCCTCTAGGCCACCTCTAGTCATCCTCAGTAACACATATCCCCCCCCTCCGCCACACACACACATCACCTTTATCTGACTTTCATAACTGTTGTTGTCACAAAGAACTGTTCATTCCAGGTCATTCTTCCCTCCATTGTTATGGTTGTCTCCTAGCTGGTCTCCCTACCTCCAAGCCAAACCGGGTTTTGGGCAATTGTGTTACTCATGAGAAGTCCGGCTGCAAACTCGCACCTTCTTTTAGATGTATAATGGTGCAATAGCGAGGTATAGCCTTTGGAACCATATTTATTTGGGTTTAAACCCAGCGCCACCCCCTACTTGTGTGAACTCATCACCTTTGGGCACCACTGTTACCATCAACAAAAAGGAATAACGTTTACCTCATACATGACAGTGAACCCGTAGCACCCGCACAGCAGCAAGCTCAGGGCCTGGCCCAGAGGCGGGCTTTGCTCCTCCTGTCCTCCTCCTCTTGTGCAAAGCCAGGCACCCCGGGCCAGGGAGGTCTTGCAGGTCTCCCTCCCAGGACCGCTGTCTTCCCAAACTGTCAGTGCTTGCGGTTTATCAGTACTTGTCCCTTGGGGAGAACATCTGAGTGATCTGAAAACAGAGTTTAATTCTACCAAATTAATTTTCAACCCTACCTTTGAGGGGAGTGAGGAAGAAAAGGAAAGAGAAATTAGTGATCAAAAAATTTCATGAAAGAAAAAAGAGTCTATACCTGAACTGCTGTCAGCCTATTGCTCCTGACTGCACGGCTCCCATGTTGGGCACATGTAAAATTTCTCCCCAGTAACTTTACCGCTTAAGAACCCACAAATCTTGCTACCGCAGGCTGAGGCAGAAGGGCCGCAACTTTAAGGCCAGTCTGGGCAACCTAAGAGGACCCTGTCTCAAAAATTGCAAAGTGCTGGGAGTGTAGTTCAGTGGTAGAACACTTGCCTGACATGTACAAGGCCCTGGGTTCCATCCCCAATGCATGAAAAAGGAGAAAAGGCCCACATCTTTTCTGTATCCTTCCAGAGTTAATGTCCCATTTTAATAAATCCAGTAGAACATTTCATTACCTATTATAATGGAATTTGCCAAATATGACACAGATAACACTTCCTACCTTATGATCCCCAAGATGATATGAGAAAATAGAGCCTTTCTGATATTCCTGAGCCAGTGAATGTGTTCTGCTGTTCCCGGAAGAAAAGATGCAACACACATTTCCTTCTCCTATCACTCCACATCATAACCTCCTCTGCCCCGAGCTTAATTAATTTGGTAGGGTTTAAGCAGTTTTGGGGAGGTTTTTGCTCAGTTAACTTTTATTTAGGCGGCGGTGCTACTGAAATCACAGGAAACTTCTCATTTTAACACTGTCAAACGGAAGCGTCTTTTATTGTTGCTGTTGTTAATAAATGTTTGGTGAGTCAACTTTTATTTGGGTAATTATGAGTTGGGGGTCACAACAAATTTAAGAAGTTGGAAGATAGTGATCACTTGGCGGTGAGATGAAGACCCCCTTTCTACTTCCCACTCAGTACCAAGACAGTCAAGCACCCGCTTTGCTATGGAAGCAGGAGCTCTCGCCGTGAATGGAGACCCAAAAGCTGAACGCCCTATATAGAGTCATTCCTTGCAGAAAACACCTTAAGTTATCTCTGTACAACTGGCCATTGGTGGAAATATGAAAATGGTTCTGATATGAAGATTCTGTTCTCAATATAGAATGTGGTTTTAAGGATGTACCTGTGGTTCAGAAATGGAATTGTTCTGCCCAGGAAACGCAGAAGTCTTTTCTTAGTGAACCGTTACATGGGAAGTCAGATACTCTGTTCTTAACTCTCGCTGACTGTTGAAATGGATCCATGGTGGTTGAGCTTTCTGACCTGCATGTGAGTCTCAGGTTCCATTTAGGACAGGGAGGAGGAAGGGCCCTCTAGAGCTGCATTTAACATTGCAGGAATGACTTCAAACAAACCTATAATTGGCTTGACAAAAGAGCTAATTAATGTCTCCAGTTACTTTTCTTATGAAAGGGTGTGATGAGCTGCCTTTCTCTATCTGAGGTCACACCTCATGCTAATCACAGTCCCTGAAAGACTATTCGCTTTAATTATACTTGTTCTTTTTTCTCTTCCAGGTAGCTATAGATTTCACTGCCTCAAATGGGGACCCCAGAAACAGCTGCTCCCTGCATTATATCCACCCTTACCAACCCAATGAGTACCTGAAGGCCTTGGTGGCTGTGGGGGAGATTTGCCAAGATTACGACAGGTAAGAGACTTCCAGTCAGCTGGAGACTTCGCACCTCTCAGGTGGGCTAAGATGGCTGACCCTTGGCAGAAGTGTGGCAACTAAATCCAGCAACTTCTAATGCAGAGGCTCACAAAGGAACAGAATAAAATCTTGCCCCAGGCAGCTCCTCTTCTCCACACCTACTGAAAGTGACGCTATGCCATGTTCCCACTGGTCACCAAGATACTTTCTCAGCATGCACTGGCTAACAGTTTTAATTTCAGTGTTTTGGAGTCTTGGTATGTGCCTTGCCAGTCAAAGTTTGTTTATAGACTAGCGTCATTGCAGATTTACTGAATTATAATTTGTGTCATGACAGGCTTCCTAGATTACATGTTTGTGTGTGCTTTGAACTTTTACAAGCATCAGTTTGTTGGACTTTATTACATTTAATCTTTATATGAACCCATTACAGTAGGTATTATTTTGAAAAACAGCAGAACTAGAGAAGGAAGTTAAGTAACTTGGACACTGTCACACAGCCAGAAGCAGGATTTGAGCCCAGGTCTACATCAGCACACAACTGAAATCCATGATCACTGCTTTTCATCATCCTGCAGAGTATTGGTAACTTTAGCACTGATGTCTCTCGAGGTTCACCTCTACGCAGCCATCCAAGTGTGTGTGTGTTTGCAGAGACATGCATGAATAGATCAATAATATTTACTTTTCTTGATGGTAAACATTGACCTTTCCCACCAAGAGAGTTCCCTGTAAGAAATGATTTACATAAATTACACTGAAGTGAATTTATTCTGCTATTTGAGCTTCTACGTAAAAGGGAAGGAGCTCAGGTGCTCGTTGAAGAAAGCTTTTTGAGGTAGAGCCGGTGTGAAGATAAAGATACACAGATTCCGGGCAATTCTCTGGTGTGGTGGTAAAACAAGACTAGTTAGTGAGGAGCAGCAACTAGCTGACCTTGTAAATAAGGAAAGTGCAGAACGCAGCACTGCCCTCCAGGTTGCACAGAAATCTTGTAGGACAGCATCATTTCTGTTCTTTTTCATCTTTTAATTAATGATAACCATCTTAAAACTCCTGTACACCCCATGGAAAATGACATCCCAGTGACCAAAAGGTGCAGAGAAACACAGGAGGGGCCCAATATTCTCCTGCCTGCTGGTGTATGTGGAGTTATCCTGGGCATCACAGTAAGTCAGACGGGACAAGAAGGCAGTGGAGGAATGAATTAACAGGTGTGGTAAAACCAAAGAACACCAAACACCCAGGCCCCTGTTGACACTTGCCCTCCTCTATGTACAAAGGCAATCACTAGTCATTTTCAATTACCTTGTTGAAGCGACACTTCTTGTACTTAACGTTGAGATGTAGACTGTGAAGATAACTTGAGTTTCATCTCTAGTTTCTTCAGGCCCCAACACAGGGAGAATTCCTAAAGAAGCTTCTGTTACACAGAAAGTTCTACATGGAGAGAAAAGTCTGACAAATTGCACCTCCATTGTTTTGGAAACCTGTTCAAATTTTCCAAAGACGTAAAAACAGTAATTCTCTCCCTCTGTTCCCTCTTGTACACAGACACATATATGTTAGCAATCTAATACAATAGTGGTTGCATGGGTAGATATAAGGAGGAGAGGGAATGTTTGCAGGATGCCAAGCTTTTAAATCTTGAAATGCATCTTTAAGTTTTCCCAGCACAGTGGTGCATGTCTATAGTTTCACCTATTTAGGAGGCTGAAACAGAAGGATCACATGAGTCCAAGAATTAGAGACCAGCCTGGGCCACACAGCACAACCACATCTCAAAAAAAAACAATAATTGAAAGATAAAGTAGGTAAACACATTTGTCTCTAAATCTGTACAGAAGAAGACAGTCCAATAATAGATTCCACAGGAAAGATTGGTGAGTTGTCCTGAAATTAAGATACCAAGGCTAAGAGCTCCATCATGTTTCTGCAGCAGATGTATTGAGTGATCTGGGTACTTGTGTATTCTCAGGCAGCATTTGTGTGATGCTCTCTATTGAGAATCTCCATTTCCTGGGTGCCTCACATGAAAAGTGCAGATACTATAGTCATAGTGACATGTACATCTGATAAAACTTCTATCCCTGTAGAATCAGAACCAGACAAAGTTTGGGGAGTATTTTGTATTCCTCCAAAAAGGCAGATTCAATATAAAAATAAGATAGGACATCTTAGCAATTATACAAAGAATCACTGTAAATAACGGTTTTTAAAACTGTAATGTGGCAAGTCTGAAGTTATCCTCCCCACCTGGCCAAGAAAATCAACTTTCTGCAGCTCAGGGGAGCAATAGACATATTTATGTGTAAAGAAGGCAGCTCAACATTAAAATAGGCAAATGCTAAGGAAGAAAAGAAGGATTGAAAACCTTGACACTCTTTTAAAAGGCTCCCTAGAAAAATGTGTGTTGCAAGCTGTTCATTTGAAAACTGACAAGGCTCTGTAGTGTCTCCTTTGAGTGGGTGGATAGACAATAGACAGGCAGTCAGGAAATTTGAAGTCTGGGCTCTGGCATCAATTTATTCTAGCATCAAAAGTCAGTGAGGTTGGCACTTAAAAAGAAACTCTTGAAGAAAACTGACAGAAGGCATCATTTCCCATCCTGCGATAACACAGAGGTTTTTAAGCCCCATGAGCCTTAGAAATTCCTCTTTGCCTCTGACAGCCAAGGGTTTTCATTCTACCTTGTTCAGTCACCACTACTGGGTCATTATGAGGTGATGCATGAAGTAGAACAGCTTGAAAAATGCACAAAGCTCTTCTCTGGGTGGCCTTGAAGGCAGTTCTCTGCAAATAGCTGGTCCTTAAGCTCAGAAGACAATCCTGCCTGCTGTGCTATCCCTCAGCCTCTGAAAGAAAAACCACTGCCTGTACCCCCTACCCTGCCTCCCCAGGCACCGCTGATGTATACATGCACAAACACACATACACATGTGCACATCTGCAAGCAGGCATGCATGCGTGCAAGCACAACCATACATGTATGCACATGGCACACACGCACACTTGCAGGCCCACACAGCTCATGCACCCTTGCTGGCTGGAGCACTTCCCCAGCTCCTGTAAGCACACTGGTTCCTTATACTGCTTAAGGCCCGGGCTACATTCTCCCCTTGAGGCCAAGAGGAATGTGAGTCTCTGACAACCCAAATGCCCTCTATTAAAATGGGTTACCTCTGTGCTATTAAGAGAGTACTGAAGCCAAATGCATTGCTTGCAAGCACAGATTGCCAGCTTATAGGAGCAGACAACTCAGAACAAGACAAGAATATCAGAAGCTAAGGCAGGAGTCTTCCTTCACAGTGTACTAGGTGCTGTGCAAGGACACAGGGTTGGAACTGAGTACCCGATCTAAAATATCTTCAAGTGCAGAGCATGGGGGGCCAGTGATCAAAAGGTGGGATCACATCGCAGTGCTGCCTTCTCCACTCCGCCCATGCCACTCAATGGTTCTCAGCTTTGGCCGTGCACTGAAACCATTTGGAAAATCTTAAAATATGGTAATGCCTACCCCACCCCCAAGAGACTGTGATGTCATCAGCTGGTGTGCATACTATAACCAGGGTGTTTTTATTCTCATAGGCATCCAGGGCTGGAAGTCAGAGTTCAGTTGGGAGAGATGAGCTCTCGGCATGCCTGAGGACCTTTGCACTACCTACTCAGTGCCAGGTGCCTCGTGTTGGTGTTGTGAAAACAGAAACATTAATAAGGTGCAGTCCTCCCACACGTGGTTCAACTTCTCACAGGAGAGAAAGACATAAAGACAAATCACAGCTCAGCATGGCCAAGGCAGCCTTGCTCTATATAATGATGGAAACTGCATAAAGAGGGAAAGGGGGTGGCCAAGGAGAGAGTCTTCAGGACAGCAGTTTTGAGGCTGATCAGAACTCTGCCGATTCTGCTTTTTGTTATTAGAACATGGGTGGACCAGACTAGCCTCCCATGAGGGACAAAGTCGGCAGAGGGGGTAGAAAAAGCATGGGTCATGGTGACAAGTAACCAGTCCTCAGATCCGGGCACTGCCACCTCGGTTCGCAGGAAATGTGTAGTCTCTGGGTCTTGGTGTCTTTCACTGAAAATTACAGATGTAATTGACTTCCCTGTGTGCAGCTGTAAGGGCTGAGTTTAAAGTGGCTAGCTAACACAGGTTCTGCCTGTTGTGAGTAGTAAGGGGTGAAAGGCATTATTTAGTCCTCCAAATTATTTTTAGAAAATAAACTGGGCACAAAGGAGAAGGAATCACAGTGTCAGATCTGGAAGTCATCCTAATGACCTTTAAATAGTTTTTGTTTGTTCACACCTAAAAAGGATTTTGTAAAAGTATGTGGCCCTCACACATTTTTTCATTGAAATCTAACATTCTTCAATTTCAGCTTGAATAATGATGAAGAATGAAAATTCTGGAGTATTATAATTGTGGACTTTAAAAACCCTATACATGACTCTTGTGACTATCCAGCACAATCTCAACACCGTAGCTCTCAGTATCCAGCATCATCCCTTTAGAAAAATAGCTGAATGAGTTCTGTAGCTCAGATGACAATTTAATTGTTTCTTCTTTTTCACCAACTCATTTTCCATGTTCCTTCCTCCATGGAATTGTATCCTAATGTAACTTAATAAATTTGATTTTAAATCCTTTTATTTATCACTGTAATAAAAATATGAATACTCTCTAGAGTTAATATTTAATTTCAAATATTTTTATGATGAAGAGTCAAAGTAATTAAGAATATCTCCTGGGTTGAATTTTTATTACCACTTACTATTGGTGTATAATTGATCAAAAAATATATAGGAACTTTTGGTATTTAATTACCGTATGGCCTGTGAGAAGTAAAGACTTATTGGAAACAGTGATTACTGAAGCAGACAGCGGGCAGATTCCCAGGGAGCTTCCGTACGGATGGACGAGTGCCACTGACCATGTGTATGGGGAAGGCTGGCCTCAACTGGAGCCCAATTTTTTTGTTGTTGTGAAGAAAAATCCTAAGAAAACTTTGTCTTATAAACAAGAATATGGAAATGAAAGGAGTTTGATCAGCAGTATTACTCATTTCCAAATTATATACCAAAAAAGAAGTAATGATTGGTCATCAAAATGCATTTTTAATGATCTACCAGCTGACGTTAGCACTTCCTACAAGTTCTGTGATGTGAAAATTGCCAGCTACCCAACTTGCAAAGGACTGGTTTTCTAGTGACTTGTTCATGTTTAGAATTGTTCTTTTATTTGATGCTGCCAAGTTTTTACTACTCTGAAGCAGTGTGCCATGGCGGGTAAAATTCAGAACAGATAAAGAAAAATGGAAATTGTGAAGGGAAAAGTGTGAATGGGGAATAAATCACCCCCTCATAGACATACACAGAAGATAAATTTTAGCATAAATTACACATGGGAGTAGAGGAATTGAATACTGATGTCCCTTCAAATAAAAAAAGTCATGCCTGTGACATCTCTAAAGCGCTTTGCATTTCCATGTACCTTAATTTTAAGATGGCCGCTTTAGAGAATAGCCTTTATTATGTCTAAGTTCTCTGAAATACCATCCTGTTCTGAATTAGTTTTCATGTCCTTCTTAGGCCATCTACCTCTCACTTCCTGTAGTTTTTTTTTTTTCTTTCTTTTAACCTCTGGTTTCACCTCAATGTTTTCTTAACAGTTGGGGCTAAAATGTTTAAAATAAATGTTCCATGTGGCAATCATCTGATATGGTCATTTCCTAAGACAGCACCCTCACTACCACAGAAGAACATAGGCTCATTTATTGTATTTTATATTACTTCATTCTAACAGTAGCAACGGTTGCCTCTGCCCTTTGGTGATAGGACATTTCAGAATTTGGCATCCTGATGCTTTCTTCTGAGCTCAACTTGCCCTCTCTTACTTCTTGCATAAGACCTCTTCCTGCTTGGTTTTATTTTAAAACCATAAGAATGGATGCTTCAATCTATTGTGCTTAGGCTTGAAGTTTTTTCTTTAGTATGTTTATTAATTAGAGGCTTTGTGGTGGCTAACTTCAGAGAATTCATCCCTCCTGGCTCATTAATTATTCCCCTTGTAGGTGAAGCATTTTCCCTACCTTCCTACTCTGGAACTCAGTTACATAACAATACATCAAGCTCTGCAAACTTGAAATCCCCAAGGGTGGCTTAGAAGATATAAAAAGAATATCATTAAGAGTGAGATACTGTCTTAGTGATTAGAAATGGATCGAATATTAGATCTCATCAAAAAAGAAAATAAAGCATGTGGAGCCTCCCAGGTTTCTATGTTTTGCCTTCTCTGAGCCATCTTTGTACTGGAAGAGACAGAACCTTTCCCTAAACTTAGCTGGCAAGTTTCTCCCCTCACCCACCACCCTTGTGCAATTCAATATTTCCAAAGACCAGAAATATATTTCCTCAGAGAATAGCTGCTATGGCTAATCTTTTATAAGCTCTTGTGAATCTCCATGTATCAGCATTAATACTTTCTCTAATACCTGCTAGATGCAACGCATAGCAAAGCCTGAATCAACACAACAATGAAAAAAAAGGAAGCTGGCGATTGTCTAGAGAATTTAGACTTTAGTTGCAAGGAATGATGGCTTCTTTACATCTCCAACCACAAGTGTTTCAAGTTGACAGCGTTTGATGGTTTTGTCAAAGCCATCAATGGTTACTGATGACTTTTAAATCGGGTAGTGGGTAGTGAGCATATGGCTTCACTCTGTTGTGTCAAATAGACCAAGAGGCAGGAGTAATGTTCTCTTTTGCTTATAGAAGATATTCAGGAATGAGCCCTACCTGAGTTCCCTTCCTTCCTGACTATCAAGAACCACTAAATATAAGGACTGGTCCAAGAAAAACTCGTAGTTGTGTTTTTAATGGGAGAGGAAGTGAGAGGTAGATGGCCTAAGAAGGACATGCCATCTACCAAGGTCAGTATTCTGGAGGTCCACTGCAGCACCTCCCTGACAGCACGTATTTACCCAAGGAGGGTGTTATCTGTTGTCTCACCAGGAAACCTGGCTTCTAAAATTGCCTGCAGGAAATCACATTTAATAGTACATATAATCATTAAATCACAATGGTGTCATAGAAAAGGCATGGGCTTTGGAATCACACAGTGTCCACGGTAATCACTTTAGGTCACATAGCCTGAGACTCCGTGCATTTGTCCGTAAAGTAGAAGTAATAAGTACGTGGAACTTCCAGGTTTGTGGGAGAATTAAATAAGCATATGCATTACCTAGCATGATCTTGGCACCTTGCATGCATCAATAAAAGTTAATTATTCTCTTCTCTATCCACTTACCAATAATATAGTAAAGCTACAATATGCATGAATGAATAAATTAGAAAAATTCCAAAGTGCATAAGAAAAGCCAGGAAAAAAGACATGTATGTGACTTTCATGGGTTCTCATAAGAATTCTAACTTATTTACATGGCCACATCTGAAGGATGGAACTCGCAGCTTATCTAATCACTGACTACTTATTGAGAGCACACATTCTAGGGCAGGTACAGTGTAGAAGGTGGGAATGAGGGCAGTTAGGGACAGAAAGGAGCGGAGATGTTAATTTGCTGACACAAAGGACAGGGTCTCTTTCAGTGCAGGAAATAAGAGAAGACGTGTGAATAATTTATGGACACTTGTATGTGGTAAAGTGGTGGACACAATGAATCTCATAAGTGAAACTACACTCTGTCAAGTAGCCAGCCCTATAATTTTTCCAATGCTTTTTAATAGCTCCTTAGATTTTGACTTTTCCGTGGTTGATCCCTGGCTCTAATTAGCAGTATGATCTTGGGAAAGTCATATTGCTTCTCAAGGTGTTTGTCCATGTGCCAGATGGGAATAATAATCACATATCTTTTAAAATTTTAAAGTTATCTACAGGAAAGTTCCTAATATAGTCTACTGTAGCAGTTGTGTATTCAGGATCACTTTTCAAAAGAAACAGAAAGTCAGGGTAAGGGAGGAGTATGTAAAATCTAGGGCTACTTTAACCTTTGGTATAAAATCTAGCAAAAACTTGATGGGAAAAGTTACATATTAATGACTGCAGTGAATGGAGAGGATTATTTCTTAACTGTTAATTGTGCTTGCTCTTGCTGTTCTCCATTACAAGTAATCCAGAAGCATAAGCCTGCGGTGGAGCAACAACTCTGGTGAGGTAAAATCCAGGTCCATGTTTCTCTTCCTCATTAGATGGGCAAATAAAGCAACTTCCTTATTCTCTTTCTTGTTTTAATTTTAGTGACAAAATGTTCCCAGCCTTTGGGTTTGGTGCCAGGATACCCCCCGAGTACACGGTGAGTAGAGAGGGGATCTTTCACTTTGTTGTAGTCCAAGGATAACTTGGATTTCTTCCACAACATTGTCACTTTTGGCTTTTGACACAGATATATAAGGAGAATCCAAAAAATCAGAAATGATCTTCAAAACCAGTGAAAGTAGCTCCTCCAAACTCATTTCTGATAAGCTCCAATTTCCAGGTATTTTGGATGAGTCTTCCACAGGTTCGGATGAAGTGTTCCACTGTTAATATGACCTGTAGTTATGGTCAGAGACTGAGAAAATACTCAAAATGTTGATCTCCAGGATTCAAAGCCTTCAGATCTCCCTAAGGAAAAGTCCCACTGACAGTGCCAACTGTGAAAACCCATGGTGGTGAAGTCTCCAGGCTCCCTCATCCCAAGTCTCTGAGTGTCATGTTGGATGTGAGGCACTGAGGAAGTGCTAAAGAAAGGAACGTTGCAGCTCAGATGACTAAACCATGAAAAGTTGTTGTGAAGACACTGGAATTCCAGTTGGATAGGATACTGATTGCTCAAGACGCAGTGATAGTATGTGGAGAGACGCACACTGCAGTGGCCCTGAGACACAGACGCTGTGGAAAGAGACACGTGCTGCAGTGGGGCTGAGGCACTCTACTGGGGTCTACCAGATGCTCCTGAGGAGCACATCCTCACAGAGCATCTAGCCCCCCAGGAGGCAGAGCCTTAACAAGCACCGAGGCCATTGCTGCAGCCTTTATCCCCCAACGCCTCAGAGGTTCAAGCTCAGTGCAAGCAGCACTGCCCAATCACTGATATCTTTTTTATAGATTATGTCTGAGCTACGGGTTAGGAGGAAAATACCAGCATCTGCTTCCTCACCACAGTAGTCAGACAAAGGCCTTCCCTTGTCTCCTTTTTTGAAAGAGTCCATCTCCCTGTGCCTACCAGGGTTAGCAGTGGATGAAGTGGCGAATCTCCTTGACCTGTCTCCCATTCTGTTTGCTTCTACTCTGGCCCCCCTGCTAAGCATAACTATAGAATTCTAGAAGCATTTACTGGAAATATAGCACATGGAGAAAAAGAATATAGACTAGGAGAATATAGAATATAGAATAGGGGCCCTGAAGACATTATTCAAGCCACAAAGCATATTGGACCCTCTTGTTAATTACAGAACTAGGCAATTTTATATAAAATGTCTGATCTTTAGCTCCTTTTGAAAACTCAAAAAGCCTAGCAGCACTAAACTTAAAAGATGACCCACATAAAAACTGACCAAAACTAAGGAGATAAAATCCCCTCCAGATGGGACATCAGTTTCATTATCTGGGTAGGTCTGTGCCCTCCTACTTCACAGAGCCACTGGAATATATCTCAACGGCCACCAGTACAACTACCCAGAGATGCTTGTGTGTCCTCTACCCTGCCAGGTGGGCGTCCAGCATTAGCTTGGCCCAGTAGAACTGACAGAGCTGTTCAGCACACCTTCCTTCTGTCCTCCACGGCATCTTTCTGATTCCGCCACTGGAGTAAACTTAGCTTTCTTGCTATTTGCTGAAGTCCTCATGCTCACTTGACTTCTTGGCTCCATCCTGCCTGTCAGGTAACTTCTCTTTCTGCCATTCCAACAAGCATCTCTCATGTTTTCTCACTTCTAGTCCCCCAAAGCCATTCAAATACCCCTTTTCATTCATTATTTCTCCTCAACTTCTGACAAGTAGTGATGATCCAAGTAGCCAAGGCACCCCTGGAGAGTTCACAAGGTCACCATGACTTACTTGTTTAAGACAAATGCTCAGAGTGTGCTGAAACTGAAGCACAAGCCCCTCTCTTTGGGCCCCTCTCTTCTACTTGTATTTTCTGAGGAACAAATCTGGAGACATGAGACATGGATGTAAGCAGTATACTAAGATGTGGGAGAGAGACCGCAACAGAGTAAGGAAACAGAATGAGGTCTGTCATTAATGTGTCATTATTAAGCCAGTTACCACTGCAGGCACTGGAGCCTACCCCTCTAGGATGTGGTTGGAGGCAACTCAGAGCACACACAGACCCCCAAGAAATAAAGGAGTGGGCTGTCCTACATCACATTCTGTCAATCGTTGATGATGTGCTACTCCTAAGGGACATTTTCCTCAATACTTTTAGTCTGGCTCTTGAACAGACAAAGCAAGCTCCGGAGGCAGAGAAAACCCTAATTAAGTAAAGCAAGCAAGATGGCCGAGAGTCAGCAGGAAGGTGAGGGGAGTATGAGATAGACACCAACCGTCCCAGCTGTCACCCCCACTAAGTAGATGCCTTGTAAGGCAGTGACATTTTACAGCACCCAAGGGAGCTGGTGCTTGGAAATAGCCTTTGGAATGGAATTCTCCACCATAAGATTAAAGCAACATCTCCAGATGCCCGACGGCCCATTTCTTTTATCAAGTACTATATTTGGAAAGCAAACCATAAGTAATGTGTTCTCTGACCACATACATAGTTCCTTTCAGGTAGGAGGATTTGTGCTGGAAGACTGTAGGGTATATGTGTCACACCGTTAGCTTTCACAAGTGGAATTCAGTGTGTTTTACCTGTATATATGTGAAAATCTTCCTGCCCTGTAGTTCTGCTTATCACGTTAGAATGATTCTTAAATGTCAACAGCTTAGCTGGAAATTTTATAAGCATCACCAGGTTGAGCAGACAGCTTGGGTGAGTGAGTTATACATTTTTAGTCACTGAGTCCAAATAGAGCTCACCCAAATCTAAGTGTGCAGTCTGCAGTTAGTTCTATCTAGAAATTCTTTTGGAGTACATTGTTTTGAAATCATTTCTTGGATTTTTGCCTTATTTCCTCCTACTGTCAGCATTTATCTGATTCTAGAAAACCTTCCTGTCACCTCAGCTCCACAGGGAGCTTAGAATTCCTCCTCCACTGAGGATGAATTGATTGTGTAATGGCTTAAAATGGTTCCTGCTACTTAACACATAATGAATGTAACCACATTTGTTTGCAAATTCCATCCCAGTGCATTCTTACTGGATTAAAATTGTGATTCTCTTTCCTTCCTTCTTAAATTTTAATTGGTGTCTAGGTCTCTCATGACTTTGCAATCAACTTTAATGAAGACAACCCAGAGTGTGCAGGTAAATCACCGTGTAACAGACAGCCAGTGTCTCATAGCCCTGCGTGCACTTCCCAGTGTTAGTTTCCATTCACTCATGTGGCACTGACTGTCCACAGCAGAGCAGGCTTTCTGGATTACATTAAACTGTGATACTCCAAAGCCAACTGCTAACCACAATAATGGAGTGTGGAAAAAATAGCTGGCAAAGACAGAGTGTAGAAATGACATTGAGCTTGCACTAAGAATATTAATCTCAAAGTTGAATTCTTCTGGCAAAAAAGAAGGCTTTTACCTAAGCCATAGTAATGAGACATCCTTCTTTGATTTTTTTCAAGTTTTTGCCTAAGATTTATTTTTCACAACTTTCTGTCTGTCCAGATATAAGGACAGAGGGAAAATGGAAATCACTTGATACTTATAGCCTGTTGGCAACAGCCTGTTGGTGATTTTGAACATGAATCTTCATGGCTTTGTGCAAAAAAGAGCTTCCTCAGAGGCTCTGTCTCATCCAAATTTCATTATTTCCAGTCATAACTTCCTCCATGTGATTCCACAAAGTAATGACACTGAAACGATGATGATAAATTTTATTCTAGAATTCTTTTTCCCATTTTCTACTGTCCAGTTCATTTGTTGGCATGCATTTTTAGGGTAGAACTGTCCATATTTCTCTCCTCCTTCTTGTCAAGGAGGGAGGAGACTGCAGGGGGGTTAATTCAGATCCAGTGAAGTATTACAGCATCCGGCAGTGTGCTTCACAAACTTGATGCTTAATGTCCTACAATGTGATAGCTGTACCAGCGAGTTTGAAGATGGTAACCTATAATACATAATCCTCAACCTCTTACTGTTCCCTCCCCTCATCCCTTCTCCCTCCCTGTCTCCCAACCACCCATATTCTGTAACAATAAGAGTAGTTTCCACCAAGGCAGAATGAAATACGTACTCAAGTTGCTTATGGTTTCACACTCTTAGAATTCATCTGCCTGATGTTTTTGAAAGGGAAATCAAACTTGCTTAACTTAGGCAAAAACTTGAGACCCAAAAATGATAAGGAGCTTTCATTTGGCCTCACCTAACTTCAGAACCCAGCATCATAGTAGTTTGGCATCTGTCTTTGGACTGTATTTGAGGTGGGACAAAGTGGGCACAGCCTTTCCAGTAAAATTGGAAGTATGCATATAAGGCAGAACAGAATATAATTTTCTAATCCATTATACCAAAGAGCTGATTGGCAATGCATAGTGACATAAGAGCACAGTCTCAAAAGTAGCTTGTGTGGGTCCCTCCAGCTAAAGTCAGCAGCAGTGTGCTGTTTTGGAGTAGAAAGGATGGAGGATGAGCTGAAACAGGGAAAAGCAAGCAGTCACAGGCCACAGACACACCAAGGGGAGCCACTGGAATAAATGCTGCTCTTACTGTGGGATCACATAGGCATGAAATGTGGTCCAGGCCCATCACATGCTAGGGGAGCTTCACAGGCAGGGGTGCCACTCCCTGAAGCTCCCATGGCTTCAGGATAGGAGCCCTGTTTTAGAGGAGAAGTTACCAGTGATGGTGAACATGACACACCTGTGCTCCCAGCCCCAGTAGAGACCTAGGCTCAGATCCTGTGTCTGTAACTCACTTGCAATCTGACCTTCTCCAAGCTTCTGCTTCTTCACCTATAAAATGAGTATAAAATCTGTTTTATTACGCCATGGGGGTCTAATAAACTCTTGTGTGTCAAATAGAGTGTTAGCAAAAAGTTGGTAGAAATGGTTACTTCTCCCTTCACCCTTTAAGTAGGAGGATGATTCCAGTGGGACAGGAAGAGCAACAAGAGTGCTATGGGATTCCTTTTCACCTTGAAAATACAAATGTGACACCGACAAGTACTATGTAAACAAATGTAATGCTTTCGTGTAGCGGGGGGGGGGGGGGTTCAGAACTATTGATCTTTGCCAATTTCACTCTAGGGATTCAAGGTGTCGTGGAAGCCTATCAGAGCTGTCTTCCTAAGCTCCAGCTCTATGGTCCCACTAACATTGCTCCCATCATTCAGAAGGTGGCCAAGTCAGCATCAGAGGAGACCAACACCAAGGAGGCATCGGTAAGGAGAAAGGTAGCTCAGTTGCTAATGGGAGGCTACCCTTTCTCACCTGGGTATTGGCTCTAACAGCTGTCTCAGTCTGACAATAAATTCCAGCTTTTCTACCTATGTGAATTTGAAACAGTGACAAACCTTCCCCTGTGTTCAGTCTCCTGGTGAGAAATGGAGACAATCAAACCCGATTCTGGTGGGTTGTGAGTCTTAGTGAGGACACCTCAAAGTCTGAACACAGGAGACTCGACAGTGGAAGCTACTATATTCTCTGAGGTATGTCCTGCCCACCTCTGGGCTCAGGAAAGCGGAAAGTGTGCATTCCACTGCTCCGTACTACCGATGGAAGGGAAGCAGCACAAAAACAAAACAGTAGATGATCCTACATTCTGGTGATCAAGCGCAGTGCAAAGCACCACAGCAAATGCTGATTTAGCATTCTTCTTTTTCTTTTTCTTTTTCTTTTTTCTTTAAGACAGAGGCAAACCAAGGCACAAGGCCCAAAAGTTTGACCCTTTTCCCTATTATTTTACAAGTAACTATGTCAGCACCATAAGTTTCTATGTGTTCTCTTAAATCATATCATATTTCTTTTTAGTTTTGTTAATTTTTTCTAATTTAGTAAAATATTACTGCTGGTTGCAATTTTCTGTTTAATTTGAACCTGGGTTCCAATATTTTCAAAAGAAATAATATATGCCCTCATCTTCTTACACCAGCTCATCTAAGCTACTTGCGCCTGCCCCTTCCTCATGTTAGAATGGACTGAAGACCACGCGTCTACCTAATGTCCTTCTCTACAGTCACAGCCTAGAGCATATCCCCTCTCAGTTACCCAAGGACACTGACGCAGATGTCACTTCCTTGCTCTTTCCCCTCATCTATTTTCCTCTTTCTAGTGGAGAACCGTTCCCATTAGCAAGTAAATATTTGATAGTCTCCTGTTTCAGCTAAAATCGTCTCCCCCTTGGCCCCACTTTATCCTAATCTGACTATCCACGACTTTACACCCCAATCTACAGCAAAGTTCTTTACAAGAGTGGCCTATACTCACTGTCTTCATCTCCTTTCTCATTCCACCACCGAACCCATCAGACGTGCCTCGCCAATGACACTGAAAACTACACTTGCCAAAGGCAACAGTACTCCTGTGTTACCAAACCCAGGAGTCGCACATGTCTTTATCTTGAAGCATCAATGGCTTTTGATACAGGTGATCACACTCTCCAAAGACTTCTTGCCTGGCTTCAGAGCACCACTCCCTCATCTCACCACCCACTGCCTTCTCATCCTCGTTGTGTACTGCTTTCCCCTCTTCCCTGTCCTCTTAACTTCTAAATGTTAAATCTCCAGATCCAGGATCCCTTGCTAGCATTACTTACTAGTGGTCACGAGCTTAAACTTTTTAGGCAAACTGTACCAGGAAATGTGGTGCTATAAGATTTTCTCCTTCATCTTCTAGAAAATAAAAGCCCCTCTTTATCCAAATAGAACCTCGAGTATATTCAGTGACTATAACTTCTCACCTATAAGCATTTTTTTAAACTTCCAAATGTCAGAAGGAATTGTTGCGGCTAGCTGTATTGTAACTTTCCAGCAGGGTTTCCATCAAGCAGTCTGGGCTTATTATTCTAGCTAGATCAAACCTGTGAGGATCAGATTCTTGACTCCTGACAATCTTTTCGGACCAAAGGTCCTTAAACTTTTTTGTTCCACAGACCCTTTTAGCAACTAGGAAAGCCCATATACCTTTCTCAGAAGTGTTTTTAAGTAAATAAAATAAAATAAAAAATAAAAATAAAATACAAAGTAAAGCAATCATATTAAAATGCAAGTCAGCAAAATATTTCTTAAATGTGTTACGGAAGCATTGCAATGCTTCTTTTAATCACATGTTAGATTATGGAAAACAGGCCTAGTCTTATAATTTTGTAATATCTTGGTAGTGTTGAATATAAATGTTACATTGAAATATCCATAGCCATTGTAATATAACAGGAAATACCTTGATCTCTATTGGCAGCCAGGTCAGATACAATTAGTACTAATTTGATGATTACTTTTACAACTGAAAAATGATAAATTTCAGCCATAGATGAATGGGAATTAAAGGTTTCATTTACCCCAAATTCACAGGCTGCCTGAACTGTTTTAGCTGTCCCTAGACCCAGACTTGGTTCTACACTCCTGCTCTAGCTCAAGGGCCAATAAACTATATCCCACAGCTGATTTTTCAATGACTTAAAATCAAGAAAAATTTTTATATTTTTAATGGTTAAAAAAAAGAAAATATTGTGTAATACATGAAAATTATGTGGCATTCAAATTTCAGTGTCCAGTTAAGTTTTCTCGGACTACAGCTACGCCCAGTCATTTTATCTATTTGCAGTCTTTGAAGTATATGATTCTCAAAACAACATTTATTCCAAATATGACCCTCTGTTCAGCCTTACTCTTTTGAAATACAGCAACATAGATTTTTAAATTTTTTAGTGCTGGATATTGAACTCAGGGCCTCACCCATGTTAAGCAAGGGTCCTGCCACTGAGCTACGTCCTCATCCAAGAGTGTTTCACTCTTGGGTATCCACCTTTTTAATATTTTTAAGTTAAATTTAAATTCCTCTGTTGCTCTGACCAATATCACAGGCTCAAAAGTTTCTTAAGGCTGGTGGCTTTGTATGGGACAACAGAACTTTCAAACCCTAAAAGTCTTCACACCTGAAAGAATCATATAAATGATCTTGTCCTACCCCTCACTTGAGAAATGAAGAAGCTAAGACCTAGAAGCGGTATGGGATTCTCTCCTGACTCCTGTCTACTCTTCCTACTGCACTTTGCTTTGTAACTTCCTGTACGGGGTTATTATAATTACCATGCCCCCCTGAGTGCCACTCATCATAACTTTGAGCCTTTAGAGCTGGGCAGTAAAGGTACTCAGTGTTTGTCGTCACTACTGCTAGGGTCACCGTGGAATGAAACCACTAGGTGCCTAATGCTATTGTATTCTTGTTTCCCCCACCCCTCACCTGTGCTGCCCCCTGGCATCTGACAACAGCAATACTTCATCCTGCTCATCCTGACTGATGGTGTCATCACAGACATGGCTGACACTCGGGAAGCCATCGTCCACGCCTCCCACCTCCCCATGTCCGTCATCATTGTGGGCGTGGGGAACGCTGACTTCAGTGACATGCAGATGCTGGATGGTGACGACGGGATTCTGAGGTCACCCAAGGGAGAGCCTGTCCTTCGAGACATCGTCCAGTTTGTGCCCTTCAGGAACTTCAAACACGTAAGCACATATGTCACAGGGGTTTTCCGTGTGAGAAGAGAATCAAAGCATGCTCACCTCCCCCACATGCCTGCCATGTTTGTAACATCTTGCCATTCTTGAAGGAACACCAGATACCCAAAGCCAGGATAGGTCAAACATGACTCTTTAGAGAAAGAAGTGTAAACTGGATTATAGATAGTAGCTATGCTGACCATTGACTATGGTAGCCAAACATTCACTGATGCTGGCCCTTATCCATACAATTTAGGGTCTCTAGTGCCACCAGAACCGCCATGTACAGTGGGGCAGTTTGTTGCCTGCCCAAGGGGCCTGGCCAAAGTGTCAAGGATAAGCTGAAACTCAGCCTGAGCTCTACTTGTTACACTGTATGCCCTCATTGAAATCTGTATTTTTTGTTTTTGCTTTTGTCTTGGTAAAATATGTTTTCAAAGTGATAGGAACTTAAATTTTCCATATAGTAAGCAGCATTAAAATCTTACTAACTCATGCAAGAGCAGGTTGACAAAGCTAGTTCAAAGGGATATATAAAGCAGTTTAATATGGTCAGAGGGGGAACGCTGAAATAGGTTTGCTAGAGTAAACTGGTTAATTTCCAAAATGATCAACAGTTTTACTGTTTTTATTTTAGATATACATAATGATAACATTCATCATGTGGGATTTCTACCTGAACATGATGTATCTTGCTTCTTTTTTCCCCATTCCCCTCCCCCCTCAGCCCCTCTGCCTCCCCCCCCTTATTTACAGAGGTTTTATTTCCACTTTTTTCCTCCTTTCCCTTTTTTCCTGTCCCTTTCCTCCTTCCCCCTCCCTCTTCCCTTGTTCTCCTTCTCACTTACCAATATCTTCTAATTTCCCAATATCTATTATACATTTTGGTCCTTATTTATACTTTTGGTTTCTCACAACAGAGAAACGATGCAATATTTAAACATGTGTGTCTGTCCTATTTCACTTAAGACTGTTGTCTCAGGGTGCAGCTATTTAGCTAGAACTGTCTCAAGCTTCTTTGTGGTAGAATAATACTCCATTGTGCAAAACAACATCTTCTGTTCTGGGATAACAGGCGTGCTTGGGCCAGCCTGGGCTATATAGTGAGTTCAGGCCTAGCCTGAACTATATAGTGAGAACTTGTCTCAAAAAACAAAACAAAACAAAACAAAAAGGTTCAAAAGAATGTAAAACAGACCAACAGAGTCTTAAGACAAACAAACAATAATCTTTGAAGTACTTCCCTACTGAACAGAAATCATTTGCATGCTATGTCTTATACAAATTAACTTCTGATGTACAGTCTTGGGCCCTTAGCAATAATAAAGCTTAATGCAGTGTTACATTTTGCAGTGACCCTACCAGGCCCATTGGACTATACTGAGTTATGATATTGAAACCACTTTCAATGGTACTATAACCATTTTTCACATTTCCAAATTTTATGTATCAGTAAGTCCCTGGAGAAAGGAGTACATTTGAAATGTCCCCCAAACCCCAAACCTATGGAGCTACAATCACCCGAAGAACAACTTCCCTAATTTATAAAAGGCTCCTTCCAAGCTTCTCCCAACTGTGTCTGAGAGGCCGTGGGGTACAACAGGTAGTCACAGATAGACCTCAGCACTCCTTGGTGTTCTGCCCCTTGTGAAAGCTGCCCAAAAGCAGAGAATGCCCCCTGGCCCCTGCTGCCCACTATGACTTTGCTATCTGCACTGCTGCTGGTGCCAACAGTATCAGCTACTATTCGCGGGAGCTGATGACTAAACCCAGATTGTTCTACAGCCTCTTTTTGGGAAAGAAAAGAGTCCCCTCCTTTACCAACATGCTGTCTCCCCTTTGTCACCTGGATCATTTGTGCAGGGAAACCTGTTGCCCTTCATTTCACCAGTCCCTGCTGGAAGCATCTCTGTTAGCCTCTGCTGTGGCTCCTTCCGCCCTGGCAGTTTTTTTGGTCAGGGAAATAAAGACACATGTACTCTGCCATCCACACCAAGCTTTCCCACTCCGCACTTACTTGGAAAAGGCCTTCTTCTTCAATCAAAACTCATTCAAATACACCCCTGGCATTCCTCATAGCTAGTTTATCAGATATGGCCAGGTACATTGGATTCCAGTTCGGACTCACGTTGGGCCCTTAGCCAAACTGGGACTGGCTGTGTCTATGTTAGAACCTGTAGCAAGCACTCCTTGGAAATGGCTGTTTGTTCTGTCATCATTTTAGGACAGGCTTTTCAGTGCACATGCAGATAAGTCACCAGCCCCACAGCCTCAGCTGAATGATAGATTTCATGACCTGCCCAGACCTCATAAGGAAGAAACCACACCCATGTCCCTTGAATGGTGAGAGTTGTTCATAACTATGCAGCCATAAAATTATTCATCTCCTTTGAAGGACTGCAGTATAAATAAAATCACTGAAAGAGCAAAAAAATCAATCCCTGGCTACAGAGTTTAGTGCAGAGTTTTCAAGTGACAGCAGCAGTTGTCAGTCTCTTCCAGAAGCTCTGAGGTCAGTGCCTGTGGCTGAGGGGTGACTCTGCGGCCCTGTCCCATCTTCCACTCTCCCGAGGAGCTTTCCATGTAAAAGCATTCACTAAGTGAAAGAGCTTCACCAAGTGGTCTGCACATGGAGTGGA
The DNA here is from genome assembly GCA_004027595.1 of Dinomys branickii. NCBI lineage: Eukaryota > Metazoa > Chordata > Mammalia > Rodentia > Dinomyidae > Dinomys > Dinomys branickii. The sequence continues at coordinate 102,001 of PVLD010003544.1, read as the reverse complement.
GTCAACAAGAAGTAGTATTCCATCCAACATCCAAGGCAGGATGTGCTGGACCAGCCAAATCTGATACAGGGGTGTTCAGGGAAGCTACTGACTTCCCAAGGTGCCCAGGGTACAGGGTAGGGTGTTCTTTCAGATGTTCATGTCCTGCTGCATCTTGTTAGCCAGACAAAAAATGTACCTACTCCACTGACTACCACCCATCACTTCTCCCCAGTGGAAAGGACCCAAAGAGCTCATGCCCTAAGAGATTCGTGAAACTTCCCCAGAATACCCTCTCTCCTTTTCCCGGCCTGTGCATGTCCACACACACGTGTACGAGGACAACGCCATCATGCTGTGAAAGGCTGTCACCTCTATCCCAAGCTTTCTTCTCTCTCCCAAACACTCATGGACTGCTGTGTACAAAGCATGTATTGGGACCACATCAAGATAACAAAGTCATAGGTCCAGGCCTTGAGGAATGTGCAGGAGAAATAAGTCCATGACAAAGATAGCAGCTGAGCTGGAAAACCACTGCCAGACAAGCTATGAATGGTGAGAAGAACGGAAGTGTTTCTATAGGACTGACTTAAAGTGGAGAGAAGGAGCCATGCAGAAAGCCCCAGAGCTTGGGCTGGGTATTTGAGGAAGGACAGAGACTACATGAGCTAGAGGATGAAGGGTCCTGGGTGACAAGGGAAGTGCCCCAAGCTGGGCAAGGAAGTGAGGTGCTGCCCAGTGCAGCACCTGTGCTGTGCAGATGTTCCAGAAGCTCCCAGGATGACCAAGGCAGAGATCAAGGAGCATATGTACCCTCTTTCCCTTCATACACCACTTCATTATCCAAACCAATCTCCTTGGAATTCAATAAGCCGTAAGTAAAAAAGGTGAGGCACTCCTATCATTTCATATAAGCAGTAACCCGTAAGTTGCCTTTTTCTGTTTTGCATAACTCAGAGCTATATGGCTGTATGGACCCAGGCTCTGAGCTATATGGCTCTGAGCACGTTACTTAACTTCTCTGCACCATAGATTGCTTCTACAAAATGAGACAAATGTATCAGAAGAGTAAAGGTGGAATCTATCTGAAGCTGAGCACACTGCCTGGTCCACATAGGTAGTTAATACATACAGCTTGTATTACTGTTGTTATCAAGTGATTTCACATATTTTGGTCGTTTCTCCAACCAACTAATGTCCCTGAAGCCTCATACTCACCACCAGCACAGATATGCAAGCAAAGGAGGGCCACTTAGGACCTGTGTTTAATGTAGGATAGGCACTCACCACATGTTCTTTAAACTTTTTATTAAAATTAAAACTTACAACTCACTTTCTCATTCATGCTACTATGTGTGTGACTCCCATAATGGACTAAGCTCAATATGACCATCATTGCAGGTGGTTCTATTTGATGGCCCTTTTTTGGTAATCTTTTGGCTGCAAGTGATAGCAAATCCATTCTACAGTGGAGTGAGTGAGTGGTTCCTAACCAGCAGCAGCAGCAGCCATCCCCTCTGTGAGCTCTTGGGGCAATGTGTGACAGTGAAAGGAGATTGTACCACCATGTCCTGTCTTCCACTTTTGTAAGGAAGAAGTTTCCATGTAAGAACACTCGCTAAAGGAAGGAAGGTCACCAGGCCTCACTACCAGGAGACATTTGGCAATACCCAGAGACATTTTGATGGTGACAAATGTGGAGTGCAGCTCTCGTCTAGTGGATAGAAGCCAGGGATGCTGGTAAAATCCTCCTTCCTGTGCGCCTCTGAGAACCTGGAGGCCTAGCAAAGCTGACCTGTTAAGTGACCAATCACAGAGGAAAAGAAACAAACTAGATGCATGTTCCACCTGACACTTACACCTGCTCTGTTGTCTTTTGGAATCTCAAACACTCGTTAACTGGTTATCTACCCAAGCTTCCAACCTCTGAGATATCAGCTAATATTAACACTCAGGCAATTTAAGTTGCTTGGCCAGGGGGAGGGAAGTGAGATGCAGTTAACGCTAAACGAAGGAGCCAGGAGTCAAATCCAGCTCCATGTGACTCTAGAGTCTGCACACTGTTAACCTCAACCTTTCTCTGCTGCAAAATCACATGGCCCTGTGCCCCTGCCCGCAAATCGTACAGCCGATGCATAATACTGACAAAATTAGGATAAATTAGAATGGCATTCAAGACCTTGGCCTCAGGCTTATTCTCCAACTGAATGCCCACCAATCTTGAATCCCCAGCACACACTTCCTTCATACTCATCAGAGGATTCATTTTCTCTAGAATGATCCAATGCCATTTCCTTACCCCTTCTGGGCATTTTAAAAATACGTCTAATGTCAGTACAATCTTCTCTGCTGTCATTTTCTGCACTGCAATTTAGTTCCTTTGTTTCCTCTGTTCTCTGAGTGTGACTTCCTATAGGAGAGTTCCTCAAATTCCAACATTGCATGGAGTTACCAGTCACCAAGGCATTGAGTTAAGATGCAGCCTGATTCAGGAGCTCCAGATTGGATCTAAGAGTCTACGTTGCTAATAAGCTCTTAAAAGTAATGTGACACCAGCCTGTAGCACATATCATGTTCTACCTAATAATAGGGTTAATTTTGGCCATGTGAGCCTCCCTTACATAACACCTTTCCTGATGGAAGAAACCACAGACCCATAAACTCTAGCATAGTGCCTAGACCCATGAGCAGGTGCCTAGAGTAGAATACAAATCTGAAGCAAAATTGCGGGACAATTCATTCTACTATCCAAATTACCCACATCTTCAGATGTGAATAGTGGTATATTTTGAGTCAGTAATGAAAAAAGAATGAAAAATTAATGCCCTATTTTCAAAATAGTCTGACAATGCTTGCTTAAAGTAGTCCAACAATGAGTAAATGAATGAGACTAGCTTCTCAGATCTTCTCAGACTAGCTACTCAAATCTTTGAGCCTGGATAGGAAACAGCTTCCTTTGACCAAGAGCTAAAATCATGATAATTTCTTCTTCTCCACAGGCATCTCCAGCTGCTCTTGCAAAGAGTGTGTTGGCGGAAGTCCCAAACCAGGTTGTAGACTATTACAATGGCAAAGGGATTAAACCAAAATGCTCATCAGAAGTCTACGAGTCTTCCAGGACACTAGCACCATGAATTCCGCACACTTTTACAGAGTTCTGAAATATTATTCCTGCTAATATTTAATACTTCTCCTGTATTTAAAAAATCATACACATTTAAAAATAGCACGTTTTGGTGATTTTTAACTGAGAATTTTTTTTGCATGTGTAGCCCCCAAGACCTGGGCCTAATTAAGCCCTTGTTGTTGTTAAGACTTTTTACAACGGAATATGAATAATAACTTACTCTTTACAGCATGTCGCCTTGAAATAATGGTATATGTATCCATTTTTATACAGGTTTGTTGAAATTTTGCTAAATTTCTTATTATCTTTACATTGTAAAGCATTTTGAAACATTTATTGAATGTTGATAGCCAAACATACTTGGTTTTATCGCTACAGGGTGAGAGACTTTTCAAAATGGTAGATGCATGGACTGTATTTTGCATGTTTAAACTAATAAAAAAAGAACACTCACACTGTTTTTACAGTTGTTATCTATAATTCCTCCCTGCTAAGAATGCTAAGAAGGAACATTACTTGTCCAAAGGCAGTCTTTCTGAAGTGAGTCTGAGGGACATAACCCAATACCTCTCACACTTTACTGTGCACATAAATCACCTAATATTTCTTGCTAAAATCAAGATTTTAGTGCAGTAAATCTGTGGGGACCCTGAGATTCTGCACCTCTAACAAGACCCCTGGTGATGCTCATGCAGTCCTGGGACTGTGCTGAGAATAATGGGGTTCTAGAGTTTAGGGTGCCATAAGAGAGATCATTTGGAACAAACCAGACAAAGCTGGTCTCCTTAAGACCACACTCCTCCTGCCAATCGCAGAAAGGTCTTGCCTGCCTCAGAGGTGAGAACAGAAAATAATGAGACCGATTCCAGAAGCTGCGCACCTCAGTCAGTCTCGCTGCTTCAAAGTCACACCTCGTCCTTTAGTAAGACTGGGGAGTGCTCCTCCTGGCTTGCTGCTGCTCTTAAAGGCATCACACACTGCTGCACGAATGATTCCATCTTTACATCAATGCCTAGGAATCACCTCAAAGAGTCTTCACTGCAACCACAACAACAGAATCTGGTCTGTGGCAAGTGGACATGCAACATTACTCCCCAGATACCTATTTCAGTAACTTAATCTTAGAGCCTAATGTGGAGCTTCTTTACGCCTTTTCAGAATCATTCCTGAGAGCAAACTCTACAAGCAGAAATATCTGAAATCATTGTTTAGGGCAGAATTGTTTTGCTTGAAAGAATAAATGTTTCACTTTATAATCTTCTCTCAGAGAAACTGACAAGCATCTTGCAACCGTAAAAGACACAAAGTGAAGCTTATTTTTGATCAGAGAGATAGTAAATTAAATCACAAGGCAAAATAATCAGTTTGTTATTTGTGTGACAAGGGGAGGTATTAATAAACAAATCAAATGCCTTGTATGATTTCCAGAGTTATAATTATAGATCCTAATCTTGCAAATACATGTCAACCAAATGCACAACATTTTGGGAATGATGGTAAAAATGTATGACTGAAAAATCATAAATATTTAAACTGTATTGTTTTATGAATAAATTGGGTACTTACAGAACTTTTTTTCTAAGACTTGTGGTCTTGTTTCTCTTTTCAAGGCAATTTGCTGTCAGTAATTTACTTCATTTGGGTAAAGTTGCTTCTGATTAAAAATAACATTCACAATTCCATGGAAACATGTGGATTATTGTTTCTAACAAGAAATTAAAATATTTATATAGTATACTACACAAATATCATATGGTTGTTTCTAACCCCAAACCAGGACATGAACTTCCATGTCTATGTACCTCATACATAGCAAGCACTGAATAGACAATTAATAAATACAGAGATGACTAATAAAGTGAGTGAATAAATGGAAAGACATTAGTGCGCCCTGTGGTCAAGCTCTGATTTGTTGTAGATCTGTTCACAAGCGCCATGATATGCTCCATGTCACTGTAAAATATCTGCTGGGAATTCTGTACTCATTCTGGGGTCCCTGCAATCTGTGAAATGAGGTGGAAAGTTTGCAAAATCATAAAGAAGTTTCCTTTTCACAGCCAAATTCAAATTCTGCTCAAAAGAATAATAAAAATAATATAACAATTATGGGGGTTATCTTAGTCAAGTCGCTATCTCAGAATATCATGAAGCAAGTGGCCTAAACAGCAAAAATTTATTTTCTCACAGTTCTGGAGTCAAGGACAACCACAATCAAGGTTTTTGATGAAAATTCTCTTTCTGGCCTGGAGATGCTCATCCTCTTACCATATCCTCACATGATACAGACAAAAAGCAAGCTCTCTAGTCTGTTCTTACAGAGGCACCAATCACATCACAAAATCGCTGCTGTCAGTACTTAATTGCCCCTTGAAATACTCATGTAGGAGGAATTACCATAAGAATTGGGAATAGCAGCATATTGGGGGTTAGGGTTTCAATATATGCATTTTGGAGGAACCCAAACATTTAGTCTAAACAAGGGGTACTCCATGCCAGGCACTGTTTTAAGTGCTTGTCACATACAATCTCTTAATCTTTGAACACAGAGACACAGAGAGATTTGGTAACTTGTTGTGATCTCACGATTGTCAAAGGATAGTAGGAACAGATTTTGAATGTACACACTCTGGCTTCTAAATCCAAACTCGTTGTGTAACTCCCATTTCAGCTGCCCCATTAGCACTGACATTCATCCACTTGGTATAGGAAGCAGCAGAGTTTTAGGCAATTAGTGAGAAATGAGCCTTTGCCCAAATTCAGAAATATCTGTCTTATAGCTTCCTGTTGTGAACTCTGACCATCTTGTGATGGGCTGAGTAGAAGACTCCCCAGATACAATCTGCTCGTCTCACCCACCGGCCCCTGAGGAGACTATGTGCCTCAGACATTACTAGGCAGAGCGGAGCAGGCCGTGCACATAACACAGGGGAGCAGGACTAAGCAGAGGGGGCTGCAGACTGGAGCGGTAGTGGTGGATGAGAATTGGGAAGCATGACGGGAGAGGGCAGCAGCCACCCAGGCCCAAGGGCCGTGTAGAATACAGACCCCCCAATGCCAGTCCACACTGTCTTGCAAGATAACTGAAACATCTGTTTCTCATAAAATTTTAACATGGAAATATTAAGAATACAGGCAAACTTCAACAATTTTTATTTTTTAAAGAGAAAAGACAAAAACTATAAGGAACACAGAATTTCAAAACAAGGCGATTGGAAATCAACAGGGTTGTTGTATTACTTATTATCTTCAGAGTAGTTGCTCAGATATAGGGTATGCAAGATGGATCAAACAGTTAAACATTAACAGTTCCTTTCAATAACCCAATAGAAATTAGTAGTACAGTTAGCTTAGCTTTCTTGTGTGTGTTTATATATATATTTCCTTTCCTTCTTTCCCTCCTCCCAGTTGTTCTCTCTTATTAAGCAGTTTCTTTCCCGTTCATAATATCTATTGTAGCTTTCAGTTTTATGTACAGTTTCAGGTTCTTATATAGGGAAACAATACAGTGTTTATACATGCTGGTCTGATTTATTTTGCTTGTGAATATGGAATGGAATATTACTCAGCTATAAAGAAAGATAAACTCAAGGCTTTAATAGGTAAATGGATACAACTGCAGACCAAACTTCAACAATTTTTAAAAATACAGCAAGGGCCAAACTTTTTAAGTTAAATGAGAAATAGTTCTGTTAGTTTAAACTGGTTCTGGAGTGCAAATTTGGAACCATCCAGTTAGTTTATCCATACGTGGTCTGCCTTCCATTGGGCCTCAATAGGTAATATACACTCTTTAGAATTCTTGAGAACCCTAAGGAGATTCTTTTGCAGTAGTTTATTCCTATTACATTTGTTGTGTTAGAAACGAAACTAAAAATGTAGTATGCATATTAATTCATTTAGGAACGATAGTAAATCCATCATATCTCAACACAAACGCAGTATTTTCATTAAAACTGTATAGTTTCAAAAGAAAATAGTGAAAACAAGAGTACAGTATTATCTTTCAGTTTTGCAAATATTTAGTGTCTTGCTTAATTGCTAGATTTTCATATCTGCTCTGCCCCCAACCTTTTGTAAAATGATTTTTTTCTTTTTTCTTTTCTTTTTTTGGAGGCATGGTCTATGTAGTTCGGGCTGGCCATAAACTCACTATGTAGCCCAGGCTGGCCTCTAACTCATAGCAGTCCTTCTGCCTCAGCCTCCTGTATGCTTGCTTAATAGGTATGTGCCACTGTGCCTGGCTCTAGTTTTATTTCTAACTGGCACATAATTATACATGTTTTGGGGGTACCCTGTGATGTTTCAATGCATGCATGCATTGTAGAATGATCAGATTGAGGCAATCAGCATATCCATCCCTTTCAATATTTGTTATTTTTATAATGGAATACTATTTGGTCACAAAAATAAAATTTGTCATTTGAGACAACACAGAGGAACTTTGCATGACTGTATTAAATGATATAAGCCAGGGACAGTGGGGCAAATGCTGGGTGATCTCGCATGTGAACCCTAACATGGTTGATCTCAGAGAAGTACAGGTTGCGGATGACAGGGACGGCGAAGAAACGGTGAGAAGGGCGAGGGGAGTAGGGGGAGGTTGGTCAGTGGAGAAGACAGAATTTTGACTGAAGTACGAGGCTGAAATCCTGATCTTATGTGGACGCGTATAGGTAGGAAGGAGAAGGCTGTCTTTAGCTTTTTCTGGTCATTATGTTTACACTTCCTTTTACTGCATCCAATTTAAAAAAGGGTAGGTTTTTAAAATGTGGAATATGAAACCATACCAATAAAAGTTTCCTGGCATTTTTGATGGTTTGTTTACCAGTGCATGGTTTTATAGCATGCTGCAGTGGTCATTTGGAAAAATATCAGTCCACTCAGATGTATCAGCTAGTCCAAATGCAGTCTGTTTTATAGCATCAAAAAAACACTTGTTCTATGGCTATATAATAGCACCACTGACTTCATCAGTTTTCAAGTATTGAGAATCTGTCAAATTATGGTGGCAGATTCAGGTTTTCTAAAATTGTAATCTTTGCTAGAAAGCTTGCATGTTACCATTGGCAAGAAACACTGTTAGATATTTTTCTTGAAGTGACAGGCTGGGACTCATTTCATTCATTTTCCAGAAAATATCTTCCAAATACCCATGTCTAAATAATTCTACTTTATATGCCAGGGTGTGTTTCTCTCTCTTTCTCTCTCTCTCTCTCTCTCTCTCTCTCCCTCTCCCTTTCCCTCTCTCTCCTTCTCCCTCCTTTTTATTTTTTTCAGGAAGAATGCTTTCTGTGGAGAAAGGCACTTACCTCAGCTCGAAGCACAATGATACATGTACTTTTCACTGGAACAACCATTTTAAGTTAAAATGAAAAAAATTACTTAATAGGTGCTTTGCAGTTGTGACCCAGTATATGAAAAAGACATGAACACAAAGGCCAAGATACATTGAGATTAATTATGTTTCTTTTCTGTCTTAGTTACTTTCTACTGCTGAGACACAACACCTGACACCCACAATTCAAAGGTGGAAAGGTTTATTTTGGATTACAGCTTGTAGAAGTCTCAGTCCATCATTGACTGGCTCCATAGTCAACTGTCTCCAAGGTGGGGCAGCATAGCAGAGAGGACGAAGAGCTCATGGCACAGAGGTGGAAGCCAAGAGTGATCAGGGGAGGAGAAAGGGAGGCAGACCCTTCCAGGCCGCTCCCCAGTGACCCCCCCTTCCTCCCACCAGGCTTCACCTCTCCACATCATCTTTAGCCCTGAGCTCATCAGTGGACAAAACCACTGATAGGTATCAGGCCCCCAAGATGGACTCACCTCTCCAAAGCCCCACCCATGACTTCATGGGGCTTGAATGAGACTGTAAACATAAACCATAACATGCTCCACCGTTCGTTATTAAATGAAATTGTATGTTCTATCCTATAGGCATGTGACAGTGGAAAATACAGTAAATCCTGATACAGTGTGCTACCATTTTATCCTGTGAACTAAGTTCCCAGTGGTTTCACAAGATGATGAATGCTCAGATTTTTTAAAAACTGTATTGCAGGGCTGGGGCTGTAGCTCAGTGGTAGAGAACTTGCCTAACATGTACAAGGCCCTGAGTTCAATCCCCAGTACCACAAAAAAAGAGAAAAATTGTAGTGAAAGGCACGTTACCATTCATGTCACTCAGAATATTCTGTCACTGTGAACACATTTGTCCCATTGGTTTTGCAACTTTCTGAAACAGTTCTGGTAGTCTCCTTTTGTGAGTGTCTTTAGTTCTGCAGTCTTAGCTGCCTTGGTGTCCTGAATCCGTTCACAGCATTTACCCTTCATGATCATTTTGACTTTGGGAAAGAGCGCCAGAAGTTCCGTGGTGCCTGATCCAGTGAACTGACTAGATAAGAACACATTGTAATGTTTTTATAGGCCTCCCTTGCTGTTGAATGGGACTTGGCAGCCACATTCACCATATTTTGATTCGTTCATCTACTTTATTACTTCCGTCAGTAACTTTTCCAAACGTTCAGCTGTACCTTCTGATTTCTTCTACATCAGTGCCCCTGGATTTACCTTGGGTTAGCTGGAGGTCTTGAATTGAATCTTGCTTTTGTGTTTTGTCATTTTCTGTTTTTTTAAAAATTTGTTTTCTGCACTGATGCTTGTAAGTTGCTTATGGTAGGTCAGTGATACTATTACTAGTATCAAGACCTCTTTGGTAAATGACTACTTTTCTGAGATATCTTCTAGGCATAGCTGGTTTTTGGCTTTTGAGTCTGTCCCAAGATCTTGCCACTTCATTTTGTTAGGAATGAAAGGTTGCTGTCTATTTGGGCTAGGATCCAGTTCTTTGGAACTAGACTACAGTATTGTTTATGATTCCCCCCATAACTTCAGTAGTGGCATATAAAGAGGAACAACAGATCACAATAACTATGGCACCTTGGCTAAAGTAGTGCAATCAGTAACAACAGTAGCATCAAACACCATCTAGAAAATAGTAGATGATGTTAGTTTGACACCTTTAACCATAGGTACAAGACTTAACAAAATATGAAACAGCTACACCACGGGACCCAGCAACCAGTCCAGGAAGAATCTGGGACTCAGCAACCAGCCCTGCTGGAGGAATCCAGGTGACTGGCCCCCTATATCAGTGGCACCAGGCCACTGATATAGCCACACAGCAGGAATATCAGCCACACAGCAGGATCCGAATGAGGGTGCACACAATGGACAGGGGAAACTAGTGGTATAGAAAAGTCCAAAATACAAGACAACAGGTGGTAAGTTAGGTGAACCAGTATTGTGCTTAGGGACAAATACACATGGAATAGAAGCAACTGGATGGGTCCACTCCCTTTTAAAAACTTAATTTATTTTTAATTTATCTTGATTTATTTTTGTTTTTAATCTTTCTTTTCCTTTTCCTTTTTAATTAATTTTGTGTTCTTTTTCTTGTTTCTTATATATATATATATATATATATATATATATATATATATATATATTTCTCTTTTCTGAATGACTGGGGAGCACTCCAGCCACAGAAAATTAATCTCATCTCCTAAACCCAGAGACCAAGTTCAGACAATCCCTTGATTACTACTGCCTTCTTTCTTTCCTATGTTCTTCTCTAGTTTCCCAAACCTTGTACAATCATCCCCTGTCCTCCAGCCTGGCTTCTACTTTCTTTTCACTTTATTTTATACACTGTCCTTCCTAAATACCACTCTACCAAGGGGAAACACTTTGCGTGCAAAATCCTAATTTATGATTGGTTCTGTTATGTAACTATAGACTTTGCTCCTATGATGTAAAGTACAAAGTCAATAGTTCCCACAGTTTGTCCATTTCTAAACTATGCTTGATGCTATTGTTATTGCTAACTATACTTCATTAGCAGGGATGTCATATCTGTCATAATCAATAGCTCTCCCTTCTGTAACAATACTGGGAAGCCCATCATAGTCCAACACCAAAGGGCTGAAGACTGAGCCAAACATATACAAACATTCCACTCTTAACTAATCAGAAAGTAGGAGCTTAGGCACAAACCAAGAATGGGAATTTAACACATCATTGTCACAAAGATAGAACAACTAGACAAAAATCAGCAAAGAAATAACAGAAGTGGGTCCATGGGACAGCAGGTCCCGTGAAAGAAATGTGAGTCTGTACTCTGTGCTTTTCCTCTGTTATCTCCAAGACAGTGAGGTCTGCAACAGGAATATAAATCCATGCTCTGTACTTCCTCCACTGTCTCTAGGACAGCTGGACCTGCAAGAGGAGTGTTATGGTTGATACATTGTGTCAACTTGGGGAGTCTTGAGGTTTAGCTGAGTAACTCAGCAGTTGTAGATCTTGGGGTGAAAAGGACATGCCCTTACCCTTCTGGGATGTTGTTTATTGTGTTAATTTGGGAAGTTTAAAAGGTCAACTATGTGATTCAGCAGGAAGCCAGGGTGCTTACTTTGTATACATCCTGAGCCTACGGAAGAGGAGGGCATGGAGACTGTGTGAGAGCTACACACCCCCTGGGTGGGGCCAGGCTGTTTACAAGGTAGGGGAGAAAAGGAGGCTGCCTGCAGCCTTTCTTGCCTTTGGCTGGTTGGTTTTGCTGTGCTCTGCTGCCCTGAACAGTTTGCCCTCTGCCATGTGCCACTCTGCCTCAGAACGCCAAGTATGGACTGAAACCTCCACGAAATGTAAGCTAAATAAACCTTTCCTTCCTTCATTTTGGGGTTGGGTATTTTGTCTCAGCAACAGGAAAAAAGTAACCAAGACAAGGAGTGTAAGTCTGTGCTCTGCACTTCCTCCATTGTCTCCGGGACAGTGGGGCTTATAAAAAGAGTGTGAGTCCACGTGCTGCACTTCTCCATTGTCCTTGGGACAGTGGGACCTGTGAGAGGAGCATGAATCTGCAGTCTGCACTTCCTCCATTGCTCCAGAAAGTCAGTGCCTGCAAGAAGAATGCAAGGACATGCACCTCAGGAGGTTGGACTGACTGGAACCCCAAGACCTGAGACCCAGGACAACAGCTGAGCCCTGGGTGCAGGAGTGAACACATGCCTTTGGAGGGCAAAGTAATCAGTAAGACTAGCAACATGGAAGTGTCCGAAGCAGGAGCAAAGAACCAGCAGTTGAACTCTGGAGAATTCTACCAACAGAAGACCAGTCCCAAGTCCCACATCCAGAGGCCAAGATCCATTACCCAACATATTTCTGAGGTTAAATGTGCGCACTATCACAGAATTATAAACACCAGAAGTATTTCACTACTTTTATTCTCTGTTGTTTGTCTGATTGGCTATCCCTTTCTTGTCTAGCTGGATAGCATCTTGTTTTGTTGTGTATTCTGCAGTTACTTCTGTGTTTGGGTTGTGTGTTTTTGTTTTTGTTTTGCTTTTCTGTCTCTTTCTCGGGTCTCCTTTTTCTTTCCCTTCTTCTTTTCTTTTTCATTCTCTTTTTTCTTCCTCCTTTTTTCAATGTTTAGGTTTCTTACCTTTTCTTTTTCTTCTATAGATCTTCTTTGTCTCCTTTCTCAATTACTTCTTAAATTTAAACTTTCAAGTGAATATACATTTTCTCTGCCCTTTCTAATACTTCATATTCTATCTGATTCTTTCCCTCCTGTGTCCTCCAGTTTCCCAAAACTCAGATGATTATTCTTTAACCTCCAGGCTTGACTCTACTACGTTTGACCTCATTCATCACATTAGCTGATCCCCTACCCATCTTAAAACCCCCTTCCTCTGAAGAAGGGTAAAATTGATCCATCAAGGGGAAAATCACTGCATACAAGTGCACAGTATATGTTTTGTTATATAACTTTAGACTTTGCTTCTGTGGTTGAAAGTATCAGGTTAATGGTTATCATAGTTTATCAGTAGTTAAATTATGGTTTTCTCCAGTGTATGACAACACTGTAATTTCATGAGGTCATAGTCACTACAGCCCACTATCAAAGGATTGCAAGCGGATCCAAATAGTAATTTTGCATCATTAACAAATTGGGAAGATACTGTCTTGGGATAGCTATAAGGAACCACCTACATCTAGAAGACTTCCCTGGAGACAGACATCCTCTAGGTAAACCTCAATACTAAGCAATAAAGCTATATATAGGAAATCAGCAAGTATCAACATACAAAACACAATAAAATAAAACAGAGAAAAGAGAAAATGACAAGACACGGAATAAAAAATGCAACCCCAGATCACCAGCCCACCCAGGACAATCCCAGAACTCAAGGAGATGGATGAAATTAGAAGGCAAACATGGGGACTTTCTGAAATGATAGCAGCAGAACTGAAAAAAAAAAAAAAGCGGCAAATGCTATAGAGAAAATAATCTCTCAGTTACAGAAAGAAATGATGCTTAAAATCAAAGACATTAAAGAAGACACAGATAAAAGCATAGATAAGCTTAGAAAAATGATTGAAATAAAAAATCCCCAACTTAAGAAGGAAATGGAATTGATGAAACAAATCCACACAGAAATCCAAGAGATTCAAACCTCTATTGAAAGTATACACAACAGATTGAACAAAGGAGAGGATAGAATTTCAGATCTTAAAGACAGAAATGCAGCTGGAGATCATGAAAAGAAAGGTATCTTAAAAATAACGAGACCATGAAAAACCTATCCAACAGCTATAAGATGAAGCAAAGAAGAACAACATAAGATTGATTTGGGATCAGTGAGAAAGCCAGAAACAACACAAATGCCACAAAAAAGCTCTTCACCGACATAATGGCAGAAAACGTCCCAAGTATGGATAAAAAATTTGACATGCAAATAAATGAAGAATACAGAACTCCAGTCACAGCTAAAATAAAACTACAACAAAACATAAGAATCAAGATTCCAGAAATTCAGTACAGAATATTAAATGCTGTTAGAGAAAGGAAACAGATCACCTATAAAGGAAAGCCCATTATAATCAAGGCAGACTTGTCAACACAGAGCTTCAAGTCAAGCGTTTGGAGTATTTCAAGTCCTGAAAGAAAACAACTTCAAACCCAGATTGATGTACCCGGAAAAGCTATCTTTCAAAAATAATGGAGAAATAAGATACTTCCATGACAAAGAACAACTGAGAGATTCATGACCACCAAACCAACCCTACAAAGAGTACTGAATGATATTCTAGAAAGAGCAAAAACAATTACCATAATTTCAAAAACAACATCAGAAAGAAACCACCATGCATAGCAAGCAATTAAAACAGGGGAAAAGCAGGGTGCCAACAGCAGGAAAATAATATGAGAAATATAAGCCAATACACATGAGTTATAACTATCAATGTAAATGGCCTCAATTCACCAATCAAAAGAAATAGACTGAGAGAATGGATCAAGAAACAAGAGCAAACAATATGCTGTATACAAGAAACATATTTAATGCAAAAAGAAATTCTTAGACTAAAAGTCAAAGGATGGAAAACAATTTTCCAAGCAACAGGAACTAAGAAAAAAGCAGGAGCAGCTATTCTGTTTGCAGAAAATGTGAACTTCAAACCAAGAATAATCAAAAGAGACAAAGAAATTGACTACATACTTGTTGGGGGAAAATTGAAAGAGGAAGAGATAATCATAAATATATATGCACCAAACATAGGAGCACCAAGTGTATAAGACAATTATTAATAGACATGAATAACTCATATAAGGAGTAAGACAATGGTAATAGGAGACCTCAAAATCCCTTTGTCACAAGAGATAGATTAACTAGATGAAAAATCAGCAAAGACATATCAGAAGTGAACAAAACCTGTGAACATACAGACTTAGTAGATGGTTTCAGAGTGTTCCACCCAACATCATCAGAATGGACATTCTTCTCAGCTTCACATGTGATGTTCTCTAAAATAGACGATATACTAACCCACAGAGGATGCTTAAATCAATGCGAAGAAATTGAAATTATCCCATGAATATTATCTGACCATAGTGCAATAAAACTGGAAATTAATGGCAAAAAAACTGCAAAAACTCCACAAACGAATGAAAATTATATAATATCATCCTAAACAAGCAATAGGTCACAGGTGAAATAAAGGAAGAAACTAAACAATATTTACAACTAAATGAGAATGCAGATACAACATATTGAAATTTATGGGATACAATGAAAGCAGTTCTAAAAGAGAAATTTATAGCAATGAATTCACACATCAGGAAAATATAATGAACAGAAATAAACAACCTAATGTTATACCTCAAGCTTCTAGAAAAAAAGAGGAAAAAGACCCCCAAAGCTCATATAATACAGGAATATTATAATGACTCAATCAGAAACTAACACAGTGGAGACCAACAAAACCATATAAAAAATGACTGGAGAATTGGTTTTTTGAAAGAATAAATACAATTGATAAACCTTTACCACCTGATCAAAAAAAAGGAAAGAAAAGATGCAATCTCATGCAGTGAGGAATGAAAGGGGTGAAATAACTATAGAACCTGGGGAAATTCAGAATCTCATCAATACATACTTTGAAAATCTTCACTCTCATGGATGGAAAACACAGAAGAAACGGACATATTCCAAAAACATGAATTAAAGCTGAATCAAGAAGATACAAAATTTTTGAATAACCCAGTATCAGTTAATAAGATTAAAAATGTAATTTAAAACTTATCAACAAAGACAAACCCAATTCCTGATGGATTCACTGCTGAATTCTAGAAGAACTTTAGCAAAAATCGAATGCCAAAATTCCTAAAATTCTTTAATGAAATTGAAAGAGAAGCTACACTCCTTAATTCATTCCTGGAGGCAAGTATTACCCTGACACAAAAATGACAGAAAGACCCAAACAAAAAAAGAGAACTATAGACCAATATCCTAAAGAACATAGATGCAAAAATCCTCAATACTAGCAAACAGAAGATGACAAATCATCAGGAAGTTTATACACCACGACCAAGTTGGTTCATCCCAAGAAGGCAATAAGGATTCAACATATGCAAATCAATAAATATAGTACACCACATCCACAGAGCCAAAGACAAAAACCTCATGACCCTCTCAAGAGGTGCAGAAAACGTATTTGACAAAATCTAACACACATTCATGATAAAAACCTACAGAAATTTGGAATAGATGGTCTTTATCTCAATATGATAAAACCCATCTATGACAAATACTAAATAGACAAAAAGTGAAAGCTTTCACTCTAAAATCAGGAACAAGACGAGAATGTCCACTGTCACCACGCCTATTCAATACAGTTCTGGAAACATTAGCCAGAAAAAATAGACAAGTGAAAGAAATGAGGATCGAAAAGAAAGAAGTTAA
The DNA here is from genome assembly GCA_004027595.1 of Dinomys branickii. NCBI lineage: Eukaryota > Metazoa > Chordata > Mammalia > Rodentia > Dinomyidae > Dinomys > Dinomys branickii. Next base: position 85,594 of record PVLD010003544.1, on the reverse strand, counting down.
ATTATCATTATTCACAGATAACATGATGCTCTACATAGAAGACCCCCAAAATTCTACCAAAACCCTTCCAGATTTAATAAACAAATTCAGTAGCATAGCTGGATACAAATTCAACACTCAAAAAGCAATAGCATTCCTATACACAAACCACAAACTTACTGAAAAACACATTAGGGAAACCACACCCTTTAGAATAGCACCTGAAAAAATGAAATACTTAGGAATCAATCTAACAAAGGAAGTAAAATATCTGTATATTGAAAAGTACTCTGAAAAAGGATTGAAGAGAGCAACAGAAAATAAAAAGATATCCCTTGCTCATTGATAGGAAGAACCAACATATTGAAAATGGCAAAACTGTTACACAGATTTAATACATTCCCAATCAAAATACCATTAGCATACCTCATAGATCTAGAGAAAATATTACCACAGTTCATGTGGAAACAGAAGAGACCACAATAGCAAAAGAAATCCTGGGCAACAAAGGCAAGGCAGTAGACATCACAGTCCCTAATTCTAAATTATATCACAAAGCTACTGTGATTAAATTCAGCATGGTATTAGAAAACAATGGACCTGAGGATCAGTCAAATTGATTAGAAGATGCAGACACAACTACAAACACACTCAGCCAACTTATCTTTGAAGAAGGGGCTAAAAATGTTCACTGGAAGAAAGACAGCCTCTTTAATAAATAGTGCTGGAAAAACTGACTTTCCATATGCCAAAAATGAAAACTAGACCCATATCTATCACCATGCACTAAACTAAAGTCAAAATGGATCAAAGTTCTCAATATTAAAACAGAAACACTAAATCTACTAGAAGGCAAACCAGGCAGAAATCTTAAAGACATACAGGTAGGCAAAGAACAAAACCCAAACTGCATGGGAAATACATCAAAGAATCAATAGCTGAGATCTCATTTTAATAAAAACAGTTTTTGTACATCAAAAGAAATCATGAACAGAGTGAAAAGACAACCTACAGAGTGGGAAAAAATTTAGTCACCTGTACCTCAGACAAAAGACTTGTATTTAGAACATATGAAGAATTTAAAGAAAGCAGGCCTCCAAAATTCAAAGACCTGCTCCAAAAAATGGGCATCTGAGATGAATACAGACTTCTTAAATGAAGAAATACAAATGGCAAATGAAAATATGAAAAAATGGTCAATATCACTGGTCATTTGAGAGATGGAAATTAAAATAATACTGAGATTCCATCTCACCCCAGAAAGAATGGCTGTCATCAGGAAATCAACCAATAACAAACACTAGAGGGGCTGTGCGGATAAAGGAACACTTCTCCACTGTTAGTGGGAGTGTAAACTGGTACAACTGCTGTAGAAATCAGTGTGGTGAGTCCTCAAAAAATTAGGATTAGAAGCACAATTCCACCTTGCTATTCCACTTCTGGGTATCTTCCCAGAAGAATTAAAAACATGCTACAGTGATATATGTGCACAATTTGCAGTAGCTCAATCTTGGAAACAACTCAAATGCCCATCAACTGAGGAATGGATAAAAATGTGATATTTTTATACAATGGAGTACTACTCAGCTATCAAGAAGGATAAGCTTGAGGCTTTATAGATAAGTGAATGCAATTTGAGGCCATACTCATATTCAAGTGACATAAATCAAACTAAGCATTGTATTGTCTCCCTAATGTAAGAAGCTACAAGAGTAAGTAAGACCCAAAATGTACAATAGATACTGTGAAATGGTAAGAAACTGCTCAAAAGGAAAGAACAACTGGGGTGTGTTGGAAACCACTACAAAGTGGCTCTGAGAAGGATTTAGTATTAACCAATTGGCTTTCCGTGTTCACTTGTAAACCTGTCCAAGGCCTAGGCTGAAAATGGCAGACTCATGGTAAGTGAATCTCTGTGAGTCACAAATCCCTACTAGAACCTGTAGTGGTGGATGAAGCCAGAAAGCCTCAAAAGACAAGACAAGATCACAGCCAAAGAAACAAAGATCTCAACTAGATAAAGACTATAGCCTCAGGCATCTCATTCTTCAGTGGATTAACTTAATACCTTATTTAGAGAAGTCCTTGACCTTACTTAGAGAAGTCCTTGAGTTTTTCTTCCCTTCTTGAGTACTCCCCCCTCCTTGCCCTGATAACCAAATATAGGCAACCCAGAGAAGGTGATGATTTTAAACCTGAGACAATCTTGAATTCTGTGAGAGGGCTTTAATCTTCCTGGAGCCCTGAAATTGTTCCATTTGCCTCTTTTTATTTAGCCTTCGCCGTACATTCATTCAGGAGATTGCGGATCTGATCAGCCCCCAATAACTATAAGGGATATTATTAACCCCATAGGGGTGGGGAAAGGAGAAAACAAAGAAGAGAAAATAAATAAATATATATACATATTTATATATATATATAAATATATATATTATACACACACACACACACACACACACACACACACACACACAATACCTAAGGCAATTATACTACTAATTTCTATTAGTTCATTGAAAAGAAAAGCTTGTGCTTATATTGTATGATAAATTTTTCATGCCTATATCTTTTAATCTGAAGATAACAGTTCACAATGGTATTAGTCATTGTTAATCTCCTATCTTGTTTTGAAATTGTTTCAGTGTTTTTGTTTTTTCCTTTAAAATAAAAAAATTTAAAATAAAATAAAACAAATCAGAAAATTGTATACAGGAAATATCTGCTCAATAAAGCAATTTTACCCCCAGGGGAGATAATTTAAAAGGGATAAGAGGAAAACCTAGAGAAATTAAAGAAGAGAAAGACTACAAGCAAAGCTAAAGAACAAAGCAAAATTACCCAACCTTCAGGAAATTGGTAAGAAGACAGAAAAAAAAGAAAAAAGGAGAAAACAATAAGAACACAACAAAACAAAATATTCATATTCATAAAAAAAGAAAAACAGATCATCAAAGAAAGCAAACAAACAGCATCAAAAGAAAATCAAAAGCAAAGAAAAAAGATTTTACTGTGATTTCAAGCCTATGGTTATCTTCTGGGGTCTACGGTTTTGTAGCAGTGGCCAATTCAGGGACTCTGCCATCACGGCCAAACAAAAGAGGACGACAGAGCCCAGATCCATGCTGGATGATCCCAGAAAGTCTGCAGTAGGAAAAGGGTCGGGTACCAATTCTAGGGCTTTGAATACCGTAAAAGTTCAGCCTGATCCTGACCTCTGGTCAGAGTGTTGGGGCCTGAGTTGTTCAGCCTATAATACTGTGGGTGTTTCTTGGTGGCCTGATATTGGTTCCTTGATCTTGCGTGTCTCCTGTAGTTGTCCCTCACCCAGTCACTGTGGGATTGCAACAGTGGGGGCCCTGAGATGAAGCCAACCTACTGCTGCTCTGAGTTCTAGGTTTAGTTGGCCGTTCTCTAGTGTGGCATCCAGCCAAGCATGCTCCTCAGGGGACACAGCAGTCAGCTGGACTGGACTTCCCAGCTGTTGTAGACCACACATCCACTACTCTGTCCCACTGGTGTGCTCTGCCTGGAGACTTCTGGAATCACCCTCACTGTGTCTCTGTAAGATGTGATCTTTCTCTCTCATCCCACAAGCCCAGGGGCTGGGGAGAAAGTGCGGATTGCCCCCTCCTTTTTGTCACTGAGATCTATATCTTCCCTTTCTCTGTGGGCTCCAGTTATCCCTTTAGATCCTGCCTCATTCCCAAGGATCCACTTCCCTCCTTCTTTTCTTCCCTATGTTGTTTTCTAGTGTGGGGAGGATTCCAAATCTTGTGCACATTGATTGGTTGTTGTTTACTGCTTCATTATCTTCCCAAAAGTCCCTCATCATTGAATTTGATTTGGTTCTTATCTGATTTAGTTTACAACCAGAATTACAGAAAGAATTAAATTTGTGAACCAAAGTACCACTGTTTTATTTTGAAAATAGATGACACCTCAAAGATTCCCTTCAGGGACCTTCAGAGAACATACTTTGACAACTGCTTGCTCTAAACTACTACATTAAATGTCCTGGACTTCATCCACTGCATTGTTCTGACTTGAGCAAAAGAAAATCCTTCACTTTTAACGGTCCTAGTGATTAGATTGGATGACCCAGAGAAACAAGTTTCGTTATCCTAAAATTGATAACCATAAGTGCATCTTCAAAGTCTCATGCACCATGGAATTGAATATACTCATAGGTTCCAGAGCTTGAATACATTTGTGGGGCCATTCTGACTGCCCCAGAATAAATGCAAGATATTGGCAGAAGATTTTAAAAATAAATGTGAGGTGTTCAAGGGTTTTCTCTAGATACAGAAGGAAAATGCAGAAGAGGGCAAGGAGCAGTGCTAAAAAAAAAATGCTTCCTGGTTTTATAATTCTGCCCAGTTTCAGTCCAGTACTTGCTAAATACCAGACCTACACTAGACTTCTCAGTGGGGTGTGGGGAGGATGGGTGTTGGGATGAAGGGGGCCAAAAAGGAAAAAGGAAAAACAGCAAAGCACAAAGGAAAAAAAGAAAAGGCATAGTCTCTGCTTTAGAGAAGCTCACAGTGTGGAGCTACCCTCTGATTCCAGGACTTGGAATTTTGTTAAACATACCTTATGTGCCCCAACCCTGAAGACATTTGCTATTTGAGGACACTCTCATGAAAATGTCTTTAAACACTGAAAGTTAAATAGTGGTAAAAGAAGACATATGCCTTCCCGCTATTTTTATCATCCTTCTCTATGTTACCCCAACACATGAAACAAACATTCAGATCAGTCCTTTAAAAATGCTACTTTATAAATACCTCTAGATTCCATGTCCTTCTTTTGAGTACAGTACTATGAAAATGCCATGGTACAGTTGAAATACCAAGTCACAAATTCATGTCTGCCACTTAAGAGTGGGATGGTATCTCCAAACTTCAATTTTCCCATATGCTGAATGGGGGGAATAATCCCTACTTTGACAGATCACTGTAAAGATTTGAGGCAATGTATGCAAGCATCTAAACAACGTCTGCAGAATGAGTTCCCTGAAAAAACAAAGTCTAAAACCAAGATCAGAGTCAATGTAGCTTATTAATAGAGTATCCTCAGGATTATTATCTTAAGAAAACAGAAGAAAATGGAACAGTGACCCTGTTAGTAGCTTAAAGTCCACACTTGAAATGGGTCTTTAATATTCCCTTCTGGACAAGCTAGCAGATGCTTTAAGAAGAGGAATGGTTTCAGAGAAGACTTCTCCCTACAGCTGAGAAAATTTCACAATAGTTCAGCTTCTGATACTAGCAGCTGGTTGCACAGCTACCTGTTCTACTTGGCATATGGCAAGTGTTCCAGAGACGGTGAAACTTGCTTCTATCATTATTGTTGTTGTTTTTTCTTCTTCTTTTTTACTTGTTTTCATAGCTACTGCTTCTGACTTAGTTTAATCATCATCTTGTCTGGAATATGAGTGAGTCTCCTAATTGCTTGCCATTATCTGTGTTGCCTTCATCCAACCTGCCTTCCATACTGCTGCCAATGTGGTATTCATGAAGTAAGTCTGAGCAGCTCTCTGCTGTGCTTAAAATCCTTTGGTGACTCCCTACAAACTTCAGAATGAAATCCCAACTCTTAAATGTGACTTTGAAAACAACATGCAACTAACTCATTATCTAATCCTTACTCATTTTTTCTGTCCACCTATACCCACCCCACCCCACACCAACAACTTCTCAACACGGAATCTGTTGAAGTTTCCTCATACCTCTTCTCTTTGCTTAGACCTATTGTAAAGTCTCAGGCATCAGTTCCTCTCAGGAGCCCTCCTGAATCTCTTCTTCCTCCCCCGGACTTGGCTGGGAATTCCTCCCATGACCTCCCTTTTGTGCATTCTCTGGCTGAACTTTTCTTGAAACTAGAAAGTGCATTTCCATGAGAGAGCAAAGCCTGTCTCATTTTCATATTCGGGTCCTGCCACTGGTGCTCAATACACAATCAGCATGCAAGACCAAACAGCAAGAGGAGCTGTGCTTCTGGTGGGAGAAGAGCCGGCTGTACCATGTAAACACACTGTAGTCTTCTAAAAAACCAAGCTGCTAAGTGGAAACTAAATGCTGCTGCACTAGTATTCTTACACCAGAAAGTGTAAGTTTAGCACCAACATTTCCAGGCAAATACTTTTAAGTACAACAAAGTTATAATACAAGAGAATGTGATCATTCTCTAAGGTTTATATGATGTAAATTTCTCCTGCCCTTCACTGCAAGCACCAAGTAGGTGATGAAACTGTTTTGGAACTAGACAGAGGTGGTTATGTGTCACTGAATTCCTCACTTTAAAATGGCTAATTTTGTGTTGCGTATGTTAGCTTATGTGACTTTCACCTCAATTAAAAGCCCAAACACAATAAAATTTATCCAGTTTATTAGATTAGCAGATCTAGTCACCTATCTGGTTCCCCTCCCACACCTGTCTTCACCTCTTTCATTAAATATGTCTACAGGTTCTGCTAATCACTTCCTGCATTTGCATCTCATGAACTTATTCCTGCATTTTTCTTTCAATCACACTTCAGCACTCACCATGCTTGTCATCGCCAGGGACAGTCTCCCTGCTTAATTCTCCCAAAATATAACCAATACAAAGAGTAGTATTTAGAAAAGCTTTCTGATAACTTAAGACTGGACAAAGGAAACTATGATGCAAAAGAGATAAATTTAAAATTGGGCGCTGTGCTTGCTCTAAGAAGTTAGGGGCTATAAAATACAGCATTAATTTAGTAATTCCTAGGAGAAACACAAACGTTTCATTAAACATTTACAAAAGTCCCACATTTTTCAGTAACACACATTCCCAAAACTCCGTTCTTCTTTCTTCTCCAGCGTCAACATGCATTTGAGCCATCTTCGTACTGTGAGTTTAAAGGTTCTTCTGCCATTTGCACTTATGCACACTATTACCAAAAAGAGTTGGAACCTGTAACTGTGCTTGGGGCCTGGCCTTTTTGGTTCTTTAGAATGGATAATACAATTCTGAAACTCAGCCAAAACCACTGAGGCTCTCTGTGCATATCTTATTTTATTACACTTACAGTGTTTTAAAATCATAAAGCCCCAGTGTGAATTCACAGAGCTATATCAGGCTGCCACTTGATTCTTATCTGTTCGACCCCTCAGAACAAAGTGGGACCCTAAAAACTGTAGGTCTGCTGGTGGAACAAGGAAAAATACAGCTTCAAGCTCTGAAATATTTCCTCAAGTCTTGCCCGGGAATTTATGAGTGGGGAAAAATGATTTAAAATATGATGTTTCCTTCTAGTACGGGTCCTCTTCTTTTAAATATATATATATATGTGTATATATATATATATATATATATATATATATACACACACACATATGTTCACTGGCTCTGACTTTTATGAAACTGAAAGCAGAACTGAATTTTGCAGGGATCATGCTCAGATACGCAGATAACATATCCCCCATTCTTGCTCCCACCCCAATCTTCAGGATCAGATTTCAAAGAAACAGATTTTTTTCGCTGGTGACTAAAGGGTTTGCTATATTTAAAATGGGAAATCTTTCCTTTCCTTTCGCATACTGAATGATTTTTCCAAGGAACATAAAAATACTCAAAAGGACTTCCTGCTCTATTAGTAACACAATAGTAACACCACTAGGGTCCAGTGCGATTGCAGTCCCTGCATCGTGGGGAGCAATCAGAGACCAAATGTGAAACCCAGATTGATTGGAGTGTGGAATATTAAAAATATGCCTACCCACAGGAACTGAATTAGGCTGAGGAAATAATTTCATAATCTAAACGAATTCATTTAGAGTTTAATATGAAGCAAATGTATTGAAAGTGACTAGAAATGTCATTAAATATAACCACAGCCCAGAAATTGCCATCAGGTTCTGTCTGTGTCTTTGCTTAATATCTTCAGATAAAAATGAGCTTAACTTAGCTGCAATTCCACAGATCTCAGTTCCTCCTAGGAAATACATTTATCCACTCTAATAAGAATGAATAATAAGCCAGTCTGACTTTCCCAAAGAAGACAAAAATATGATGGTTACAAGCAAGAATTTTTGTGTCAGGCAGAAACAAGTTCCCCAGACAATGTAAGTTTAGTTAACTTCTCTGACCTTCAGATTCCTCATCTGTAAAATTGAAATAATACCACCTACCTCTTAGAGTTCTTGTGAGGGCTTAACACAATAATGTCTTTACTGTGTTTCAATGAATAAATTGCGTATAGCAACAGGCCTACGTGTGATCACTTATGGCATAATTGGATTTTTGCCTAGAAGACAAAGCCCGGTGCTAGCTGTTTCTTACTGTGACAAAACCGCTGCTCATCACAATTTAAAGGAAGAAAAGTGTATTCTGTCTCACAGCTTCAGAGGTTTCAGTTCATGGGTAGCAGGTCCCATGCTGTGGGGAGGCAGAATGCCATGGCAGAAGGCAGTGGCAGAGCAGAGCTGCTCACCTCATGACAAAGCCAAAAACGAAGGGGTCAAATATGGTCCCCAAGGTCACCTCCTCATGATCTGCTCCTTCAGATGGGCCCCACTTCCTGTTTCCACGCCATCTCAACGATGTCATCAAATTACGATCTCATCAAGGGACTTGTTTCCTGATGAAATTATGGCTCTCATGATCCAGTCACTTCAGAAGCCCGTCAGCTGAATGGGAGACAGCTGCCCTCGTAATCCCAGCATTCCCGGAGGCGGAAGTAGGAAGACTGAACATCTAAGCCTTGCCTGGACAACTTAGTGACTTAGTAAGTTCTTGTCTCAAGATAAAGAGAAAAAAATGATGGGGACGCAGCTGAGTGTGAAGACCTGGGTTCAGTCCCGAGACCTGGGAGGGAGAAAAAGGATTTGTCGACTGCAGCTGCAACAAAGCCGTTGACACAATTAGCTTTGGGGAAGCATGTATACAACAACCATAACAACGGAGACAAACTCAGTAAGTTAAATAAAGGGGAGGAAATCAAAACTTTATCGTGCTGAATGATCCTTCCCATAGTGAGTGGTTCAGTAGTAAGAGTGACCTGAGCCAGGCCAAATAATCCAAAACCATGACTGTCTATGGGACTTCCAGGAGAAGATGCCTCCTTCTGGAACACCGCACTGTGAGGACGTAAGTCCGCATATGTGAGACGCCGTCCTGCTGCCTCATGAAAATAAGGTCAAAACAGATGAAAGCAGAGCTAAAAGATAAAAAGCAAAAAAAAAGAGAAAGAAAGCAGCTGATGACCGCAGTCAGCTGGGGATCCAGATTTGTCTAAAGCTATATCTGCCTCTGAAACTGGCAGCAACAACAACCCCTAAATTTCCTTGTTGCATAATCTAGTTGAAATTGGACCTTTGTTGCTTGCAGCCAAGGATTTCTGACTAAAATAGCTTGGTCCTGGTAAGGAGAAGTTGTGGGGAACTGGGGAGGAGGAAGGTGTGGCCTTTCCTCCTCCACCTGCACCAGCCACAAAGCAAACCCATTGCGCTTGGTTTCCTTCCTGATCTCTGACCCCTTGTAAGAATGAGATGTACCCAAACTATATGATAATATTACTTATTGATATTGTATTAGAAGTCTTCTGCCCCAGAACATTAGAGAACAGGTTCATCTTTTACTTCTCCATAAGATTTAGCAGACTTACAGCAGGCGGCACATAGAAAATAGTGCATACAGTCTGGAGCACAGAATGTGCTGGGGTATTTATTTAGATTCAATCATTCCAGTTGCTACAGCAGGGAAAGGGCAAAGGGACAGGTCATTATAGTGTCCTCCTATCCTCCACCTTTAGGAAGCCTAAGATGTTTATGCTTCGTATTGTCTATTGACTATCACGTAATATTTCACTTGGTGTCCATTAAATTATGATGGCCCACCTGTTTGTATTCATGTCCACTTGCTATATATACACTTCCCCATTTGATCCCAATTTAATCAATTTTACCTGAGCAACTGTACTTGCAATCTTATTGGCTGATCATAGTTTTGTCCCACCTCATGCCCACCTAGTGAGTTCCCATGTTTCTCACCTTGGACCCGCCTCACCTCGTGGTTTTGCCCTATAAAAATCCCAAGAAAAGGCAAATTCCTTGGCAACCCACTCGGGTCCCTTTCTGTCCCTCTCTTGGATAGAAGCTTTCTTTCTCTCAATAAATATATTCTGCTTTTAAAAAATATTATGATGGCCCATTACGTTTATTTCAGGACTTGAAATAAGGTATTCTATGTTTATATGCATGAAAATTAAAACATTAAAATCAAATCTCTCTCATATTATTTTGTAAGTAGAAAAGACATAGTGATTGAGGTGTTCTCTAAATTTGTTAGAAGTTTGAAGAAGTGGGCAATGAGAGAAGTTTGAGAGAAAATGTCTTCTTATCCTTTTCTTTCTCAAAAAAGGCTACTGTTATTCTTTAGAATCCAAGAAAATATGTTGACCAAGACCAGCATCTTCCTGCTCTGTCAGACTTCCCAAGTGAGCAGTGCTGGTACTTTCCCTTGCGCTCACAGAGAAAATGACTGTGTCAGGGGATAAAGCCCGTCACCCTAGGAGTCGAAGCCCATATACTTATTTTCTTCTGTGGCTGCCTTCTACAGAAGGACTTGCCAGCTCACAATGGCATTTTACACTGAGACACTTCATATCTAGTTGATATTTCATTTGAAAAATAATTTACCCCCTTCCTGTTTGCCATAAATTAAGAAAGAAGATTTTTTTAAGTACTGAGGACTGAACCTAAGGCCTTCCCAATGAGTCAAATCCCCATCCCTTTTAAACTTACCTTTTAATTTTATTTTGAGACAGGGTCTCATTCAATTGCTAATCACCCAGGCTCAGCTCAAACAATGATCTTCCTGCTTTGACCTCCCACAATGCAAGGATTGTGAGTGTGTACCACCAAACCCAGCTAAACAACGAGATATTTTTGTGACTATCAAAAAATTCAAGGCTTGAGCATCACACGAAGTAGGAAAAAAAAAGTGGAATCGAGAATTAGAGGACTTTGTTTTTAACTCAGGTTGTAATGGGTATCTGCTAGGAATATCTCCTAGACTTGAGGTTCAGAAAATTTATTTAACCTCTCTAAATGCAGAATTTCTTCATAAATTGTTGTGGGGGATAAGTGAAAAATTATGTGCACATTTTAGTTACACCTATTACTATACCTACAACATAACACTGGTTTCTCTACCAGAGAGCATATATTCTCTCTAAAAAATAACTGTTTCATAATGATGGACCCAGTTAATAGAACCCATTTTCCTTTAAGGCAAAGTTTGCAGACTCACCTCTGGCATTCTTTGCAGTGCTACTCAACCTGAGGTTGTGAATTCCAAGGAACAAGAACGAGACAGAAAACAGCAAGGAGAATGAGGCTTAGGTACCGCAACTTGTCCGGAAAAGAATCCTAGCTCCTTGACGTTGTTGCTGCTGCTTATGGTAAGGTTTTAGACAGTGAAAACATTTATGCTGCATATGTTAATGTCTTGGTCACTTTTCTCATCACTGAGACACAATACCAGACACCCACAATGTAAAGGCGAAGTGTATTTGGACTTGCAAGTCAGTTCTGTCCCAAGTTGTCTGGCTTTAAAGTAGAAGGGCATGACAAAGGGGTGTCACAAGGGAAAAGCTGCTTACTTCATGGCAGATAGAATGCGGGAGGGTGGGGGGTGAGATGAAGATACACTCTTCTAAGTCTCACCACAGTGACCTGCTTCTGACCAGACTCACCTCTTAACATTAGTTGCCTGCCTTTCAATACTCTCATCTCTGAATACATGAGACTCTGAGGGGACATTCTCAGTCTAAATCATAACATCATGTTTCAATGGTATTTAGAGAAGTCAGCAAGCCAGGTGTGGTGGCACATGCCTATCATCCCTCACTTGGGTGGCTGAGGCAGGAGGATCATTGTGAGTTTAAGACCAGCCTGGGCTACATACAGCTCAAGGCCAGCCTGAACTGCAGAGCAAGACCCTGTCTCAAAAAGAAAAATAAAAAAGAAGTCAGCAAAAGTGGTGATAAAAAAAAAAAAAAGAAAAGAAACACTAGAAGAAAAGGAACCTCCCAATAAATTGTTAGGAATTTTACATGAGTGCATCAGGATGAAATTACTCAGAACAAAGGCCCTGAGCTTGCTTCCCCATACCTCAAAAAGAGTGAGAACGAGAAAGAGAGAGAGAGAGAAGAGGAAGAGGAGGAGGAGGAGGAGGATAAGGAAGAGGAGGAAGAGCAGAGCAAAGGAAATTATTTGGACCAAAAGGATAAAAAAAGTGAGAAAAAGGTGAATGAAGATTTTTCATAATTATTATAATATTGAAGAGAAAGTAAATATAAATATTAATAGTGGTAGTCAGCCTACTTTAGTTCTTACTGTGTATATAATGCATTAAGCATTTCATATGCATCATTTCATCTGTACTGTTGGTTCATGAAGGAAGTTTGTAAAAATTATGTTTTATAGATGAAGAAGCTAAGAAGGACTAAGTGCTCACACACAGAAAAAGAGGCAGAAACAAAATCTGAAAGTGGACTTGCTCATTCCCAAACGCTCTTATGGGAACATATCAAGCCCTCTCCTCCAAATGCTAGTGAAGGAGGGGCATGCCAACGGGCAAAATGGGAATTCTTCTTCATGAGGCATTTCGTGACTCCGGTTCAAACCATGGTTCTGTGGCTGCCTAGATCGCTAATCCTGCCTACTTGTTGAATATTTTACATCTAATTTCCACACGTTTCTAGTTTTTTATTGTGGGTTTATAATTCACGTCATTAAAATCATCCTTTCAACACACACAGTTTAGTTTTTAGTATATTCTTGAAGTTGTGTAGCCATCACCACTAAGATTTCCAGGAACTCTTATAAATGTGAGGTTCCTGGGGGAGCTGAGACACAGTGTAACCATATGAGACAGGCTTTGAAAACCTTCCAGCTTCATTGGAGGCGTGGCTTATAAACTCATCTTCTCGCTATCACAGTAAAAGCTGATGCCATGCAAGAACACACACATGTGGCAAGTGCTAAGAGAGAAGGATTAGCAGCCAGGGTTACTGATTATGAGGGGCAAGCCTAAGGCAGGTCTGGCAGATGAGGGAAAACCGGAGAGGAGTTTTGAGCAGGAAGGACCATCAGACGCAAGGAACTGTCAGGCTAAATGGCCCAAGTGTTAAACTTGTGTCAGGCATTACTATTTTCCCTACTGAGAGACTGCTGGAACTTCAGTCGGAAATAGAACAGGGATTAGATGGAGCCTAGTGATTTCAGCTAAAATTCACCTGGTCTATCTGAAGGTAATTTATATAATAGCGACCAGCAGTAACTTTCAGAAACTCAGGTACAATCCTGAGTACAAACGTGGCTTCAGTAAGATGTGTGCTTTGCAGAGAAGACAGTATTTTGAGTTTGGTCAGAAATTCCTGCTTTAATAAGCCATTTTGTCCCACTTTGAAATAAAGCAGGAGTGAAAGCCATGCCCCATGATGCTTCATGGTTAATAGAACTCCAAAGGCATTTCTGCCTGGGCATACAGGATTATTTTAAGCATCATCTCCTGGGCTCCCTGGTTACTAAGGGAATCCTGTCTCAGCGCAGCAGTGCAGATGGGCAAGTTGCCATGACAATCCTCCTCGGCCAGGTTGGACTCTAAATACCACAGATGGAGGAACCACTGTCACCGCGTGACTCCTGAGCAGCCTGACAGTCCCATCGTGCTCTTTTCTGCTTTCCCGCTCCTCCCCCTGGACCCATCTCAGCTGCCCAGACCTTGCCACCACTGTGCTCAGGCACATTTAGAAGAGAGCCTAAGGTTAACAGCTCACCTTGTTTATGGTTAGTTCCCTCCTCTGCCTCAGACTATGTTGTGCATGCAGGGTCGTGGTAAAGTCCTCATATCCTTTGGCCGCATAAATCTACAAAACCTGGGCTTTGTCTCTAAATGAAAATGATACTAGATATCTACCTAGACACTGTACAAGGGAGGAAAAGGAAATATGGAATACATTTTATTTTCTCTCCTGTAAACCAGCCAGATATAAGCTGATGGTTTCTCATGGGGTAGCTCTCCTGGTAGCAATTGTGAACCCCAGCAATCACCTAAATTCACCTCCACTCTTTCACCTGGACATACACATGTTTAGGGTTCTAATCATGGCAACAACAACATCTTCCATCCCACATCTTGTCCTTACCATGTATTTTTGCTATGTTCACATGCCTGGGGGGAGTGTTATGTTCCTTTCCGTTGAAACAGCTTGTGACTGCGTAAAGTGATACCTTGTGCCTTCCAAGGTGAAGTCATAAAAGGTAATGCAGCCTACATGTGTTTGCTTGCTCTTGGAAGCCAACATTGCAAGAGAGCTTAAGTGGCTACATGCAGAAACCACATACAGGCGTTCCAGCTGACAGCTCAGTTGAAGTCTCAGCTGAAGGCCAGCCTCTGCCACCAGACTAGAGTAAATAAGCCTGAAGATGGCTGTGGCCCCCGGCTGACATCATGATCCATCTTTGAGATACCATAGAGCAGGAACAAGTCATGTTTTTCTGAAATTCTGTCAAAGATAATTCATACAAAATCCATACAAACTTTTGGCTTAGTGGTATTATGCCAAATGGTTTGGGATGATTTATTAACTGCAATATTTGCTGGAACGGTGTTCCTTTTCTTTGTAAGACCTTTTCTCTACTCCTAGGCAATCTCCCTTCTCCCTCCATTTCCTCTGTGACTGTCCTATCCAGGTACCTTATACATACCTCTGCTTTGGTGCTTGCCATTTTGGCTTTTTACCTCTTTTATCTTCCCTGCTACACTGTGAGCTCCTCAAATACTGGGGCTGATTGATTCCCTGGCGGTGGTTAGGTGGGTGTTGTGTTTTGTATTGTTTGTTTTGGTTTGGTTTTGCCTAGATAGTAGAAGCAAAACAACAAGTGATTGGAGGTTTGAGAGCCATATAAACATAGTTTTAAATTCCAGCTACTTTATTAGCTAAGTGCAAATAACTCTTTGAGTTATGTCACATATGTAATGTGGTGAACATATCTACGATTATTGTTAGGAAAACTTTGATGATGTCTATTCTGAGCCAAGTTCCTGACATAAACTGCCCAACAAATAACATATTATCACTATCATTTTACCACTCTCTACATTTATTGCAAAGTGATTTTAATTTATTTTCTTATTCAACCAATATTTAAGTAGCTATTACCGAGAACTGTATATTTTATAGTTAATATTCGTAAATATTTTAGTATATGAATGTATAAAATAATGCAATTGAGAATTTGCATTCTTAATGGCTGTAATAATCCATTATTTAAAAAATAAATAATAATTTTATTATTATAATTATATAACTATAATTATAAAAAACAATTATTTTTCTTGGGACTCAAACAGAAACTTAAATACACAGTATTGTCTTGATGTCACAATAATCACAATCAGTTCATTCTATGAGTTATTAGCACTTTCAACTCAGGCTTAATGCTCTACATTAGATTTTTATTGCTGTCAACACAGGTGACCAAAAATTAAGTGATTTAAACAACATAAACTTTCTGTCTTAATACTCTAGAGGTCAGAAGCCTGGTGGGTGTCACTGAGCTACTGTGAAAGGGTGGGCAAGGTTGCATGCCTTTCTGAAGGCTGTGCAGAAGAATCTACTTCCTTGCTTTTGTTCAGCTTCTAGAGGCCATGGCACCTGTGGCTTGTGCATCTCTTCTTTACTTTAGCCTTACTCTATTTTAATATGTCCTTCTCTCCTCAGAAAAGGAATTTCCAGTTTTTAGAGACTCATGTGATTTTTAAAGGTTGTTTGCATTTATTACATCTGCAAATCCCCTCTGTTATATAAGAAAGTATATTTATAGGTTACAGGGGTCAGAACATAAACATGTAGAATAATATTCCCACTATTCTATCTTCTACAAGATCTTTTGCTTAAAATACTGGAAGGGGCCTCTGCTGGACAAACCCTGCTTCTTGCCACCTCACAGACAAAGAAGCAGAAGAGCCTGGTGATTTGTTCAGTGTCACAATGGCAGTTAACAGTTGAAACTGAGTCTCAGGTTTCCTGCCTGTGAGTCCACAACACTTTCTAGAACACCGCTACTAGTGTATACAGCATCGTTAGTGTGTCTAGAAATGTAGACTCTCAGGACCTTAGCCTGACCCCAAAACTCATGCTCTACACTTATATATAATTCCCAGGAAAGATTTATGCATGTTTAGGTTTGATACACTGGCCTATGATGTAAGACAACCTCTTGGTTCTTTTTTGAAAGGACAGTTACATAAGAATTGAATGGATGATGGTCCTGGGCAGTTTAGCCTTGGTACTCTCTTGAGACCAGCTGATTCTGATCTAGGCTGAGCATACCCCTACAGCTAGCACTGCTGTCTTAACACTTGCTGCTCTGGGGCAACTTTTAGATGCCAAGCTGGATGCTCCATGCTTGTGTCAGGAAGATTTCTTTTCTATAAAGGAAGGAGAGGAGGGGCAGGAAGTGGAGGAAGGGGAGGAGGGACAGGAGAAAAGGGAAAGCGGAAGAAGGGGCAGGGGGAGAGCAGAGCCATTAATGAGCTTGTAGATTCTCAGTTTTAATTCAAATCCTGATTCCACCATTTACCTGACAAGTTTAAGATTTATGACTTTTGATTACCTGCTTATTTTCTCTGTTTCTCTGTTTAAAATGGGAATGGTAACCTCAGCTTATAGGCAGCAAGACCACTCTATGTGTTGTTTACCACTCATTTGGAATCCTTTAGGCTTCCTCCAAATGGGATCAAAAATCCTAAATGAACTCAATGTCCAGGAATTTATCCAGATTCTACATCAGATAAGCTGAGAGAGGACAGTCCAATTTTGGTTCCAGGTGGCCAGAATATTACTGGTCTATACCCACTTGTAAGCAGTCAAAACTTCACTTGCAGCAGGAAAATGACCAGACCAAGGAGAAGTCCTATACTGAAAGCACTTGGTCCCCTGGTGTGTGATGCTTTATTATCTGTTGCTAAAATGTTTGTTTAGTGTTGTGGTTGGTACATCGTGCCGATGAGTCTGGAGCCTTGACTGGGTGGCTCCATGGTTTTGCATATTGGGTTTGGGGGGACATGCCCTTGCCTCTCTGGGATGTTGTTCACTGTGTGAATTTGAGAAGTTTGGGAGTTCACCTTGGGGATTCAGGGTCCTTGTTTTGTGGGCATCTTTCGCTTGGGGCAGTGAATGGATGGCTGATGTGCAGTGGGGGGAGGATCGCTTCCCCCCTTTTTCCGCTTGCTGTTTTTCTGTCCTGTGCCATCTTGGACTGTTGCCCCTGTGCCATGCTACCCCACCTTGGAGCAGCTGATATGGACTGAAACCTCCACAAACTATAAGTTAAATAAACCTTTCCTTCCTTAATTTTGGGCATTGGGTACATTGCCTCAGCAAAGAGAGAAAAGTAACAAAGATATTTAGTAATTAAGAACTTTAAAGACATGCACATTGATTGGTATAATTACATTATTTCTTAACCATGCTGGATACAAGAGTAGGACTGGAATGATGAGAAAATTTAAACTCACATTATGTTGTGATCAAACTGCTTTTCCTTCCTACCTCCCTTCCTTCCTCCCTTGCTTCCTCCCTCCCTCCCTCTCTCCCTTCCTTCCTTCTTTCCTTCCTTCCTTCCTTCCTTCCTTCCTTCCTTCCTTCCTTCCTTCCTTCCTTCCCTTCCTTTTCTTCACCTCTTAAAGCAAAATGTATTTCCATTTTGGTAATATTTTGCAAACCTAAAGTTTGAGGGCTGACCTGGAAATTTACAAGTAGTAATTGTACTGTTAAGAGTGTTATATTAAATTTCAAACTGTGATTTGGTCTTGCTGGAGAATATTAAGAGAAATTCGTTTCTTTACTGAATGAGCATTTGTGGATTTTATAGATTGGTCTGTTTAGACTTTCTATTCTAGCCATCAGTGAAATATCAAATTTTATCTACGCCACCATCAGATGTGGACTTACCTTTATGATATCTTTGACAATTTTTTTGACACAGGGTCTCACTGTGTGGTTCAGGCTGCCCTTGAATTCACTATGTAACTCAGGTTGGCATTGAACTCACAGTGATCTTCCTGCCTCAGCTTCCTGAATGCTGGGATTACAGGCATGCACCACCATGCCCAACTACCAATTTTTAAGAATGCAAATTCACAAAACTCTGGAAAAATAGAAGAAGACCAAAGATAATTTAATAGAGGGTCTAAATTCATTTTTTAAAATACTTCTAATTTCAGGTATAAAGCATATTATGAAATAAGAGACAGAATAAATATAAGTTATCCTATAAGGAAAATGTTACTATTCTGTAATAAGCTGTAATATAGGACATATCTATCATATAGGACATATCACAAACATTGTAAGAAATTAATGGTACAGACAAATGGCAGGAACATTGTTGGGAGCCACTAAAGCTGCAGAGTAATTACATGTTCAGGACAAAGCCAGCCTGAGAACACGGGAGCTCCTCAGAGCATGTAATCAAGCTGTTGTAGCTTGTTAACTGATTGCTGGACAGCAAGGCACAAATGAACCAACCTCCTGGTATAAACAAACGCTCTTCTGTTATTGGGCGGGTTCCCTTTCTCCTCTGAAAGAGAGGACCTCCTCCTGACCCCAGCTTTTGTCTCTTGTCTATTTTTTCCTCATTTTTGCTGTCGTTCTTTCCCAGGGTACAGTAAGAACCCCACTGATCCCTACAGAACATATTAAAAATATTTTCAATAAACCCTTGGTTTGAAACATACTCCTTTTGTGGTAACCCCCTTTGGTTGGATATGGTTTTAGTAATTCTGAAATGAGAGTAATCTTATATTTAATTTGATAAATAGAAGGTTTATTATATCAGCTGCTGATCTGAATTAGTGGAATAAGAATTATGGAATTTTAGTATTAAAAAGAAACCATGGATTGACAGAGTCCAGCTCCGACCTTGGGAACAGGGAAAAGGGAGAGGAAATGAACCAAAGAAAGAAGGGTTGGGAGGACTGGTGAAGGTAACCAGCGACTTTGTTTATAGAGCAAAGCACTTAAGTACAGGTTTGTCAGGAAGGCTGCCAGACCCTTGCCCTAGATACAACTCCCAAGTTTCCTGTTTCTGTTACAATGGTTACTGAGGTACATAATGACCTGTTCAGGACCACTGCCTTTACAGATTGCTTTCCCACATGTCAGTCCATTATTCGTCTTACAAGGGAGTTATATGCATTACCGTGGGGAGGTTACAAGGAAGTTATATCCATTGCCATGGGGAGGGCTTGTCCTCACCCAGTCCAGTCCCCAACAATGGATGTTATCTTTGTTCCAACGAGAAATTGAGGTCCTAGAGCAGCCAAGTGTTCCAGTATTGAAGGCAGTTTCTGAAGGATAACATCAGAAATGATGGGAAGCTCAAGATCAGTGCCTGGGTATTCTAGGGAAGCCTAGGCTGGGTACCTCAAGAGCTAGGTCTATTACTTGTCAATTAGCAGCTTATTGTAGTGACTCAACCAAATATTATGACACTTCCTAGCCCAAGGTGGCAATTAGGAGACATGTGTTTCATATCAACAGACATCATGATATGCTTTAATTCAGTTCGGCAGTAGTGCCTGTTGTGGGTTTCACTGACTCAGTCTCCAACTTGGGCTAGGAGAGTTTTGGCACTACAGCAAAGATTACACTGAATGCCTGCCTCATCATTCTCATGAACCATTTTGTGTGATGTATTTGTTTACCAATTTTCCTCTCTACTCTTAACTAGATCCAAGGCAAGGGTAGTAGCACATTTGTTGTAAAGAAAAAAAAAATAAAACTTCGAAGAGCACAAGCTCCATGGCCACATTACCCAAAATTTAAGCTTGGCTACTAACTTATGTCATTATTTAAGTTATATCTTGTATCTGTGCATTCTTTCTCTACTATAGATGGAGGTTGTTATAAAAATTGAGTGATAAAATATTCTGAGGTGAAAATGAATCTAGTTAGCAATTAGAGTGCAATATTTATAGAAGACTATCAACAACTAATTTTAATAGATTATACTGTAGGCCACTTCACTGCTATGGAATAACTAGCAACTTTTTCTTCTGAGCAATTATTGTTTTCTTTTGAACACCATCCTCAGCAGATGTCTCTTTGCTGAGCCGTCTTTTTTTCTTGATAACATCCATCCAAACCAAATCTTTGTTTCCTGATTATGCTTTAAAAACCTCTCTTATTCCAAATTTTATAAGTTCCAACTCATTAGTGTGAAGACATCCGCAAATATATGCTCTTTCTTGTTGCATCAAATTAAACTTTGTATGAGTTTAGTGTTCTGGTAGTTTTTGATTGTTACACTATCACAATACTGAGCATCTATATGCACAAGAAATGGTAGTCATTGGCAGTAGTAGGGAAGTCTTTCTATTCTCATCTTGTATGTAGCACATTTGAACACACATTTGTTCAGTGAAGGGTATTTCTTCATTAACTGTGAAGTCAGACAGCACAGCTAGGATGAAGAGATATACTTTTTCCTCCAAGGCCCAAAGTGTTACTGAGAATGTTCCAGTAACTGCAACAACAATGGATAGAATGGAAGGCCAAGCAGAGAGTAAATATTTTGGGTCTACTGAGGCTCAAGTGGTACCCAGAGATTGACCTTTTCCTGTATCTTCTAAGTCAGGCTACCCAAGGAAAAGTAGAAAAGCTTAACTTTTTACTTCCAAGTTCCTACTGTTACCTGACAAATAAAGAAATGGGATTTTGGAGCAGTAAAGGGATGTTTAAGGCACATACATGGTAATTAGGTCAGATCTGCAACACAGGACAATGGTTTGCTTCTACAGAAGATATTTTAGTTCTCTATTGATGCATCACAAATAACCAAAACACTTGATGGGAACAATGCCAATCATTTATTTTCTCTAGCAACTGTGCCTGGTCAGGCATCCATGAGCCACTTGACTAGATGGTTTAGGCTCAAGGTCTTTCTTGAGTTGATGGTGAGTTGCAGTTATCTGAAGGGTTTCCTGGGGCTGGTGAATCCAATTGTTGTGCTTCATTCATGGCTGGCAACTTGCTTTCTCTTTACATGTGCCTCACTTACGGCCTGAGTGTCTGCAGGACATGACCTCGAGATTTCTCCAGGGAGAGAAAGAAATTCAAGAGAGTAAGCCAGAAGTCGCAGTGCTTTATGATTTAGTCCTGGAAGGCACATGTCATCCCTTTGGCCATGTTCTATCATTAAAACTTACTAGACCTGTTTCAGTGTCAACTATGCTCATTTGCCAAATGTGTTACTTTTGACCCGCACCTAAATTTTAAGTCTAAGTTCCCTCGTTTGTAATACAAAAGTCAAAACTTCCTTTCTGGCCTCTTTTGCGTATCAACCAATATGATTATCCGAGCACTGCTTAGCACAATGAGTTGCTAAACAGAGGACACTATTAGAAGTTAGTCCTCTTTCTTTAGCTTTGTCGGGAAGCTTTCATTTGTTTGTCTTATTGTTCTAAACTCCGAACATCCCTCCTCCCGCCACCTCTAAAAAGATGAGTAATTCCTGTCAAGTAAACGCCCTCCATCCCAGACTCAAAGTAGGACTATTCTGCAGGCGGAACTCTAGTTCCACGTGTGGATTCTAGTGGCCGGAACTTATTAGGAAATGCACAGGAAGTGGTTCCGGCGGCTCCATTTCCGTCGCGGAGGCAATTGGTGGACCGGGGATGCGACACCTTCCCCCAGGGTCGAAGCGATCTAGTGGTCTTTGAGCGAGGCTCGCTCCGAAAGCACTGAGGCGGGTTGCCCAGAGGTGCTGCGATCACAACTCGCTCGGCTACTCCATGCCAAGTTGGAGGCTGCTGGCGCAGGGGGGCGCCCGGTGGTTGGGCTGCGGCGCCGGCGACCTGGGAGCCACCCCCGGCCGGGGCAGTAGGTGGGTTTGCGTGGGACGGGGCGCGGCTTTGCGCGGGGCCTAGCGGGCATGGAGCAGCGTTCCGCCGCTGCAGGAGGAGAGAGCTCTCAGTCGTGCAGCACGGAAAAGTGAGGCTTGTCGGGAAAGCACTTCCGACAGGCTTGAAAGGGTATTTTTTAAAAAACTGTATGGAAGCTGGCAGTTAACTGAGGACATTAACCACAAAGATGTTACCTTCTAGTAAGCGAGCGTGTGGTGCACGGGCAGTTAAGTGTACTTGGCGCTTTATATTTTGTAGCTTCATGTGATCAAAGTGTCTTCCGGTTTGTGGTTAAAACTAAATCTTAAAAGGGGAAGTAACTTGTTCAGAGTCACTCAGCTACGAATGGGAAAATCGGGACTCTTGGCCTGGATCTGCCTACAGAAGTCCGGAGGAGGGAGGGCTGCAAAAGGTACTTCTGTTTTGATCCGGTTAGTGAGGATTGCCCACCTTGCCCAGCTTTCCTCACTAGGGTTTTTCTTGGTGTGTCAGGTGGTCAGAGGTGGATCCACTCTTGTGGATCTTTTAACTTTTCACACCCAATTTCTTCACTTGAACATTTGACCACTTCTGCTGGATATAAAACTGTTAAAACACACATTCAAATGGGTTAGTGATTTCCCATGTATCTGGGTAGGACCACTGTACTTTGTTAGAAATCTGTTTATTGCAGAAGAGAAAATAGTTCTTCCCAGATAACTCTTCATAGTTAAAATGTGAATCTTGCTAAAAGCACTACCAAGGAAAGAACTTTGGCACAATCTAACGCCTTTCTTAAGGCCATTCTGCATTTGGAATGCATGTGACTACCACTCCTTATATTAAACAGGATTGTGACTTTAGTTTTTAATTTTTACAGAACAAACATCTGGCTTTTTGTTAGAAGTCTCCATGGCAAGAGCCCAAGTTGGTGGGATGAGCATCTTTCTGAAGAAAATACCTCATTTGTTAAGCAGTTGGTCTCTAATGAAGATAAAGCTCAATTAGCAAGTAAACTGTGTCCCTTAAAAGATGAACCATGGCCTGTACATCCTTGGGAACCAGGTGATTTTTTTTTTTTTATTTGATGAGTTTTATCTCAATTATTTTGTGGCTGGACACAATCAAAACCACAGTGACTGCTTCATAACATTTTCATCTCTTGAATTAATATTCATGTCTTAAGAATGTCTCTCTTGTTGTAATTTGGTCTGCAAGGTTATTTCCAGCCTCCTAATCCAATGTTGGTGCAAGACCTCCTTGAAGCTGTTTTGTAGGAGAAAGGAAACTCTCATTGCATATATTCCCTTTTTTACCTTGAGAAGAAAAGAATGTAAAATTAGGAAAGAAAGGCTGGAAGGGTGTGATGTTTATTGTAATGTGTTGTGCAGAGCTTTTCTGTTGGGGTGCCCTGGCACTCTAGATTTGCTGGTCATAACCCAAGAATCAACTCTGTGTCTGGTGAGATTCTAAACCCATAAGTGGCCAGACCAATAAGAATAAGGCCTTTTCTGGGCTGGGGATACAGCTCAGTGGAATAAGCGCCTGCCTAGCAAGCGCAGGGTCGTGAGTTCAATCCCCAGTACCACCAAAAAAAAAAAAAAAAAAAGGCCTTTTCTATTGTGTGTGGTTTCTGCTTGGAGTTTACTGTAACAGTTGAATTGTATAGGGGCTAAAGGTTCTTAATGAGGCACCCTTGTCAATTTATGCAACACATCTTTTTGGTTTTTCTTTGAGACAGGGTCTCGCTATGTAGTTCAGGCTGGCCTGAACTCACTGTGTAACCCAGGCTGGCCTCAAACTCACAGTGATCCTCCTGCCTCAGCTTCTTGAGTTTGGGATTATAGGTGTGTACCACCATGCCTGGCTTTTGCAACACATCTGAGTTTCGTGATGGAAACTGATATATTTTAGCAATATGACTATTTGTGACATCTCTGTAGTCCACTGTCTTCTTAGAACTTGAGTGAAAGGTATTTTCTAATTAGTCATGTTGGGCATAAATTGATGCTAGGAAAGCATGATGGTGGATTTATATGCCCTGTATTAATACCTTTATTTAAAAACTGGAAAGTGGAAGCTCATCTGTTTTCTTCATTTTGTATGATTCTCTTATTTTCTGTTCATTTTTCTTGAGCACCATTATGCCAGGGATACTTGAAGGTGCTTAAATCTATGAGGAAGAGCCTTTTTTTTAACCCTGAATAGCATCTCTTATATGCCTGATCTTTGTATTGAACCCTAATTTTAGAAAAGACTATTGCATTATGTTGGTAAATGTTGAAAAAGTTTTCTTTTGTTAACATGACATTTTAAAAAAAATTTTATTTTAAAGAGAGTAGTAAATGAGAAGAAAAAAACCGCAAACAATAGCAACATACTAGCATCACAAACATAAACCAAAGCAAGAACATTTAAAGTGAAACAGGGTTTCAGGACAAAATAATATGAATTAACAGTGGTTGTTATATTACATACTGTTACTTTCAACTATGTTGTTCAGATTACCAGATGTAAGAATAGAAGATTGTTCAAACCATTAAAGAGAATAAGAAAATAATTGTTAGATAAAACATTAGAGGTAATACAGTTTCACTAGACAAGATGGTAGGAATTCACTATGATAGTTCCATTGTATATTGTTACCTTCAAATCCGTTGCTTAGATTACCAGGCATAAGCATGCAAAATTGGTCAGAACATAAACAATTTTAAGCATTAACAGTTCCTTTCAGTGTACCATCAGACATCAGCAATACAGTTAACACAGCTCTTTATATATATATATATATCCTGCCTTCGTTATTTTTTCTTCTTTCCCTCATCCCAGTCCTTCCTTCCTTTGAGCAATTTCCCTTTTCTATCATTTATTGTATGTTTGGAGTTTTACTTACCCTTTCAGGTTCCTACACCAGGAAGACAGTATGCTCTTTACATATGTGGGTCTGATTTATTTCACTTATGAGTATGGTCTCTAGTATTGTTAATATGACTTGGTTTTAATTGGCAGGTTCTGCTAGAGTTGGCCTTATTGCCCAGAAGTTGGGCATGATGCCTTTATGGACCAAGGATGGTCAAAAGCATGCAGTCACATTACTACAGGTAAGAAAGAAACAACATGTGAAGAATCTGTATGTATGGCCAGTTCTTTTTGTGCAGACTTTAATGGGTGGTACTTATATCATGAAACATGTATCTATATGGGGGAAAGAAAGGCTAATGTCAAATACAGACAGTATTACAAAACTTTGCTAATGATGGTTTCAATAATGTTCTCAATCTTGCCTTAGCCAGAGCTTTCTGATACTGATAATAGAATAACTGGGACAATGGATTAAAAAAAAAGTATAACCTAACTTCTCATGGATCTACCAGTTTTATTATTAGAAAAAAATCTCCATCTCTTCGTTGCTGACTGTAAGAATATTCCCGTCTGGAGAAGCTGTGTTTTGTTCTCTGACATGAGCTATATTTAAATGGTTAAGAATGTGGGCCCTAGGACTTGAATATCTGAGTTTATATCCTGGTTCTGCCACCTACTGCTTGTGTTCCTTAGGGCATTGTGTCTCATCCGTAAAAGATACAATTCTGTTTTGTAAAAGAAATAATTACGAAGAATTATAACATTACCTAAGAAGTTATTGTGATGACTGCACCAGATGATAAACATTATGCACTTGACATACAATATTAAAGTCCAAAAAATGTTAGTTATTGTTTTCTTTTACTATAGAAAGAGCTTTGATACAGTTCAGGGACCATCACTCCCCAAACCCCTTTGGAAAATTCAGTTAGTTTTTGGAGTCTACTCTTAAATAAGTGATTAGACTATTGGTGATGATTAAAATAAGAGCTCATGCACATTTTTAGTGTTAGCAAGGAACAGAGAAAGAGAACCTATATATTCTTCATACATTTTCATTGGCTTTGAGTGATAAAATATAAGACAGTGGTCTCAAGCACTATGAAGAACATTGGTAGCTTTCAGGAAAGACCTGTAGGCTTATAGCTTAGTAGAGCCATTTCAGCAAATGGTTTGACATTATGTGGTAAAGTTTAGGTAGGTAACCTTGCAGTTCCCCTCCTGGGTATTAGTATAAAATCTGAACAGGTTTGTACTAGGATTTCTTTATCATACTGTTTAGAACAGTTTTGTATTAGGATATCTTTATCATACTATTTAGGACATCTGATCCGAGATATCCATTAGCAGTAGAATGTATAAATAAATTGTGGGATAGTCTTGTGATGAAATGCTGTATTAGAAATGAATGTGGACAGAGTAGAGCAATACAATATGATGCAGATGGCCTTATAAGAACAGTGCTGAGGGAAGGAGGGCATGGAAGAGTGCATGCAGTGTAAGGCAGGTGACACTGAATACATTTACTAGGCAATGCTTTCAAAGAGAGTCATTCTAGAAAGGAAGAAGTGATTACTGTAAATGTTAGTTATTTCTAACCACTTTCTTTTTTTTTTGTTTTTGTTTTTTTTTTTTGGCGGTACTGGGGATTGAACTCAGGACCCTGCGCTTGCTACGCAGGTGCTTATTCCACTGAGCTATATCCCCAGCCCCTAGTTATTTCTAGGACAGTACTTTTTAGCAGCCTCACAGTCACCCAAAGGGGTGATCAAGTGCCGAGATTCTGATCTAGGAGGTCTGGCCTGGATCCTCATGGGCTGCATGAACTTTGTTACCTAGTTCCTAGGAGATGCCCTTGGCTGTCTGGGCTCCACCCTTGGGGAACCGCCACTTGGGCATTAAAAGGGGAGGAGCTGACTGGGGAGGTAAACACAGAAGCTATGGGGATCCTACTTTTTGACTTGTGTCATGCATATTTCTGTTAATACTCATTTTGTTGTATGTTTATGTTTTCTGTGTGCTAGACTATATTTGACAGTTTTTAAAGTTCTTTTGTATATATTAAGATTGTATTTGGGATGAGTAAAGTAACTTTAGGAAACTCCTAATTGTCCTAGGACCTCTGTGTAGCTGGTGTGTAATGTTAAAATGTATTTTGGCATATACTTAGTTATGTGTGTTTTTTAGGTACAAGATTGTCATGTCTTAAAATACACTTCAAAGGAAAACCATAATGGAAGAATGGCAGCCCTAACTGTAGGCGGGAAAACTGTGTCACGTTTCCGTGTAAGGATGTCTTTTCATTCTTAGAATAATGCATTTCTCTAGTTTCGTGTCTGAATACTTTCATGTTTTATGCTTTTAATTACTGTGCATTACTTGAAACCCAGATTTATTTTTCAGTTAACTAAGAATTAGCAGAACAGGTTACCCAAAGTTTTAATGAAAAATAAATGGACCACAACATGTAAAAATAGCTAACTTGCTTTAATTTGTCACTGAGGTAAACTATGTATTTGGCAGGAGGAATAAGTAACTTTACTTCTTTAAGCCATAGCGCTTATACATCTGTAAAATAGAGATAAAAATACTATTTAACTAATGTGCTTGTCACAGGATTAACACATTCGTGCTGGCTTGAACCATCAGTGATACATGCGTGACTACCCCATTAGTTGGCTTGTACTGCTGGTGGTACAAATGGATCTAATCACTGTATCAGTCTTTTAACTAACAAAATTAGTAAAAAGCCGCTGATGGGATAGTCATGCATCTACCACTGGTGGTTCCAACTGCCTAGAAGCAAGACAGGTTACACCCCTATTGTGAATATGTTACATGAAGTTTTTCCAGTGTTTCTATAATAACAGACAACAGATCTGGTAATTGAGTCATTCCACTTTCTTCCTGTGAGAAATTATCTCAATATTTGATACCAGCTGCATATGAAGATTAATTTTGTGTATTTTAGCAGAACTTTCAGTACTGGAGAGAAAGCCATATGTGAACACACATCAAATTTTTCTAAATAAAGCATTTTTTTCTAAGCCTACTGTACAAAAAAATGTTGAATTTATGATTGAAGTTAGAAAAATCTCTAGTTCATATTTTCTGGTATATGACTAAAATTAGAAACCTTTATAGGTATAATGATGGTTTTTATTAATGGATAACAAAGTGTCTTGAGGTTTTCTTATGTCTAAGAAAACTTTTTTCATTGGAAACTATTTATGAAGTGAAAATAAACAAAAATTAGAATACAACCCATATTGTCCAACTGTCAGAATAACCAAATACCAGAAAACCCCCCAAACTACCAAATATTTATTGTATGCCTACCATTTTCTTATTATAACTTTTATTGAGCACTTACTACATGCCATGTACATGCCCATTAAGACATTTACATTCATTACCTAAGTAATTTTTTCAGCCTCTGAGGTAAAGCAGTAATGTAACTCACTCAGGACCACTCACAGGTAATAATGACAGCTTCAGATCCCTCATTTCTTAACTGTTTGTTACTATTCACCTTTTGGGGACTCTCAAGCTGATGAGCAGAATAAATAAATTAGCCATTCCAATACCACATAAATCCAATAGGCACAGAGCTGGAGACTGCCGTTTCTG
Source organism: Dinomys branickii (assembly GCA_004027595.1). Classification (NCBI taxonomy): domain Eukaryota; kingdom Metazoa; phylum Chordata; class Mammalia; order Rodentia; family Dinomyidae; genus Dinomys; species Dinomys branickii. Next base: position 57,196 of record PVLD010003544.1, on the reverse strand, counting down.
CTTGGGAAAATCCTAGGAAGTTTCACAGGGAGGAGACCAGAAAGGAAAGTGAGTGTGGAGGCCATGCCGGTGGACGTGGTCTGTGTAGAGACAAATGGAAGAGCATATGTGCTTGGGGAGAGGAACGCAGTGATGGGGCTGCGTCTCAGCATGGCTAGGCCAGCGGGGAACGTGGTGAAGGTGCAGCTGTTGAGGTGACTGAGGGTTTCTTGTAGGGCTCAGGAGCTTCCTGAAGTATTTAACCTGAGCAGTAACAAATTGTTATCTTGGTTAACAAAAATTAGAAGGGTCTGGTTTCAGAGAGTACTTTTAGGAAGTTTAAGCAATTAAGAGGGAGCTGATAAAAGCCGTTTGAACCAAGGCAGTTGTATTTGGATCAAAAGGCAGAGATTTGGAAAAGGGGAGGAGAGGTATGGAATGGGACTGGGATGTGGGATATGCAGGCATAGCACGGTTTCCAAAACAGGATCTCAATCAGGGAAGGGGAGCTTTTGAGGACAGACGTGTTTGAGCAGTTCACAGGAAATCTACCTGGAGTTGTCCTTTAAATAATGAAAAACATTCTTCAGTGAGTAGATGGTGGAAATCATATTAATATAACTAACATAGAATAAATAATAAAATGTTACAGAAATATAATTTCATACAGAAGATTGCGGTCTATGTGTTTTTTTCTATTCAACTAATTCTTACAACAAAGTTGGATGAATATACTGCACAGCAGAATGACTTAGATGCTGTGTTCTTAATGTTGCAGGGGATTATAACTCATTCAACTTACGTAAACTTTAAAAATTCATTTTTCTACCACAGTAAACACTACAAAGGCCTTTCTTCTGTGATTTCTTCACGATAATAACTGTTACACATCCAGAGGACATTTACTACAGTGTTAAGGAAAAACGTTGTAAGTCACCTTACTTTAGAATGGGATATGAATGTAAGTTTCAGAATTCTTCATAAGTAAAGCATTTTTATTTGAAAAAGAAAGAGATTTATTAAGCTAAAAATATACATACTTCCTCGAGCATATTTTAGTCCTCAAGGAAACTGCAAATAGATTGATTATAGAGGGTTTTTTTTTATAAGAAATATGAATTTAAAATATCAAATAGTCAAGCTCGTAAATCAGTTTTATTTAAAGTAATGTTAGAACTGTTTTTGTTTTGGTTGGTTTTTATTTTATAAGATCTAAAGAATTTATACCTCTAAGAAATTAATCTAGTTGGCTTTTGCAAATTTAGTATATTATAAATAAAAGCTTGTGGTACATAGTGTTTTTGAATAAGGAAGTTAAGTGGCCCAAAAATTGATTAAATCAATTTATCTTAGGCACAGAGAAGCATTCTCATTGTGGGAAGGATAATTGCAAAGAACTGTGAAGAGGGGAAAAAACACAACTTCATCGATGGGATTATCCAAGTGTGACAGTGCTGTCAGTCTTTTAAATTGCCTTTTAAAATCATTTGTTTGAAAGTTTTAGAGAAAGAAAATGAACTCTTATACTGCTTCTGGTTTCAGCTTGAGTATTTGTTTTTCTCATATTATGATTGTAAGTTAAAAAGAAAGTGTTCAGTTTTAGCAAAATTGAAAGATAATTAGAAAATGTTACCTTAGTTCTTTTTCTGTTTTAGTAGTTGAGTTGAGATGTTCATCTTATTTTACAAAAAGAGTAAAGAATTTGTCTCAGAAGCTTCCTGGTAGAACTCAAAAACCGACATTAGTGACATATTATTACACTTTTTAACCATCAAGTGTAGTATGTGAATGTCAAGAATAAATCTGAAGTCTGCTCTGAAATCTAGTAAGTCTGAGTATGATACATTGGGGGATAATTTTCAAGGAACCACACACTTTCAATGAAATGTTTTGTATTTGCCATGTTGTGGGAGAAATGGTGGTGACCAGTGAAGAATAGGGCTGTGGTTAAGTCTGGCGTGTGGAAAGTGCAAGTAGAGAGCAGCTGGGGGAGTTTCTGTCGCCACGCCACTCGTGGAGGCAGGGCAGTGCTTCTCAGCGTTTGGTAAGCAGCTCCCCTGGCGAGATTCTCCCTCTCCCCGGGGAGATTCCTAGTGGGCAAGGAACTGGTCCAAAAATTAAAGTTCTGGGCTTAAAACCAGTACCATCCAAGTTCAGGTCAAGTAAGGACAATTTAATAAATAAACTTTAAAGGAATACTAACAGTGTACCTTTTAAACTAAAGTTAGCAAGTAACCTGTGAGCTCACTGAGGGCACATAGTGTTCTACAGAAAGAGGTGTGTTGTGGTTCACAGTTTCAGAGTTCCTTCCATTGCTTTTGGGCTTATGGTGAGACTTCCTGGACATGTCAGAGAACATGTGGTGAAGCAGAGAGGAGGCAGAGAGCAGCAAAAGGGCTGAGGACAATATGTACCTCCCAGCTTGTCCCCGTGACCTACTTCCTCCAACTGAGGCCCCACCTCCTACAGTTTCTAGCACCTCCCAGTCGTTCATTTAATTGTGAAGTCATTATTTACTTTTTGAAGTCATCAATTCATGGATGAGATCAGAGCCATGATCGAATCACATCCCCAAAGCTTGTTCCCCCAAGTTTGCTAACCTGAGCTTTTGGAGAGCAGTTCAGCTCCAAACCGTAACAGTGGTTAGGTTTCTTATGCTCTTGCTATTACTGCTTTTTTAAAAAATCATTATGAATTACAGTGGTACCTTGGTTCACAAACTTAATTCTTCCCATGATTCTCCTTGCAAATCAAATTGGATGAGAACCAAATCAAATTTCCCCATAAGGTCCACATCGAGCCTAACCATTTAATTTGATCTGGTTCTCATTCAATTTGGTATATGACCAGAATCATGGAAAGAATTAAGTTCGTGAACTGAAGAACCACTATATATTCATTTTCATAATAGTTTAGCTACCTGTGAATTTTTTCATCCTTACATTAAGTTGAGATACATATTTTAAGCTTGTCTTTTATAATAAATAGACTTGACAATAGAGGCTGTGCACTATCTGGTCACAAATACAGTAATGCTGCATACCAAGAACAAGTCATGCAGGAGATTGAAAAGATAGTTGGAATCTTTAATTCCAGTTACTTGAGAGGCTGAAACAGGAGGTTACAAGTATGAGGCCAGTGCCTGGGTAGTGTGGCAAGATCCAGTCTCTAAATAAAATTTGAAGAAAGGTTGGCTCAATGGTAGGGTGCTTTTCTAGCCTATGCAAGGCTAAAAGCTTCAGTGCCCAGTACTGCAAATAAATACAGATGGAGTAGGTTAGCGAGACAAACTTCATACCCAGGTAGACCTGCAAGTAGGTATGGCTGAGATCATGAAGACAGTAATTGGAATATATGCAGGGTGTAGAGTTGTTTTAATCAGAGCAGTGTGCTCTGGCTGTTTGGGGAGGGATCAGTAAATTTAGCTGAAGCCAGAACTAGAAACATGTAAAGAATTTTTATGAGCTGTGGAGGTATAGGGTGGCGAGGCAATTGCAAGTCAGGAGTGGCATGGCCAGCCACAAATACATACATTGAGTAGCAGGGCCCAGCTGCAGCTGCTTTGTTTATGGTTAAAAGGAAAGCTGGGGGAGAGTAAACAGGAAGACAGACATACCTGCATTGGATGTATTCTGATGAGAGGTGCTCTTCATATCAAGAAACAAGATGGTGAGTAACTTTTTTGACAACTCTATAGCAGTCTATATCAAGTCTTTAAAGAAAAATTGATGGGGGTAACTGGGACATTATTACAAGGAAATTAAATATGATAGTTTTATTTTCAAGGATATGGTTATGGTGATACTTATAGTAGCGGGAAAAAAGGTGGTGGTGGGGAGAACAGACAGCAGGACCTACCAGAAGTGGGCATACAGCAGGGACTACACCAGACGCCGTCCTCAGTAAGACTACATCTTGGTGCAGTTGAGAGGCTGTTGTATAGAATACAAATCAGTAAAATGCACGTATCACAATGGGTGGGCATAAATGCTTTGAAGAGTAATAAAAGGCTGAGGGGGTAGCAAGGGACAAAAGAGGATTTTAGATAGGAAAGGTGAATTGATATTAAGATGGAGATCTGATAAGGTAAAGAAGCAGGTCATCCAAATATCTGGCAGAAAAGCCCAGCAGGCAAAGGAAACAGTGCATGCAGAGAACCTGCGAGTGGTGTTTGATAGGCTGTTACACCAGTGTGGGAGTATGTTTTATCTGATTTTATCTGAGAGCAGAAGATGGGGTCAGGTTGTCTAGAACCTTGCATGGATTGGGGCTAGATTCTACTTGATGTGGAGGCAGCACAGAGACATGGTATGGCCTGAGTTTTAATATGGTCATGGCACACTTAAATTGAGAATGGACTGGGAGTGTGGAGGCTCAGACCAGTCAGCAGAAAATGATCCAGGAAAAGATGATAGGGCGGGATGGTGAGAAAAGGTTGCTGTGGGCTGTATTTTAAAACAGAATTGGGGGTGTCTTGGTTACTTTTGTCTTGTTGCTGAGACAACATACCCAACACCCAAAATTAAGGAAGGAAGGGTGTGTTTAGCTTACAGTTTGTGGAGGTTTCATTCCATACTTAACTGGTTCTGAGGCACAGTGGCACATGGCAGAGGGCAACAGTTCATGGCGGCAGTATACAGTAAAGCAACAAGCACAAGGAGGGAGGAATGGCAGCAGGAATGGCTTCTTTCTCTCCCTTACATATACAAACTATCAGCCCTAGGGCAGGTATAGCTCTCACGCCCATAATCCCAGCAAACTGTCCACCTTAGGGCGGGTATAGCTCTCACATCCATAATTCCAGCACTGGTTTATGGATCAGTTGTAAACTCTAAAAGCCACCCCGTAACTGCATGAGGATTTGGGGGGACAGGCAGACACAAACCATAACAGGGGCCTTGCTGTTGAATGGTAAGTGGGTGTGAAGAGTCAAGGATGACCACAGTATTTTTGGCCCAAAGAAGAGAAGTTGCCATGTATTGAAGTATGGAAGAGTAGGTTTGGGAGGAAGTTGAGTCAGTTCTAGACTGTTAAGCTTGAGTTGTGTGATGTTTCTGTGCATATACTGAGTTGGCAGTTATGTGACAATATCCAGAGTGGAATTTGGCATTGAAATTAGGAGCACGAAGTCATTCACAGTATGTACACGAAAGCTGAGTAGTGATGAGACACCGAATGAAAGTCTTTCAAGGAGAAAGTGGTAACACGTGTCAGGCATTGCAGATGGGTGCAATAAAGTGATAGCTGGCCTGTGTACTTGACATGCGGAGATCATCGGTTACTTCCACGGCACTTGCTGTTGAGCGTCAGGCTGAATGCGCCTGATTAAAGTGGGTTTGGAGAATGGGTGGAGAGAAAGCAGACTCAACAGGGTTCTCAAGGAGCATTACTGTAAAGAAGAAACAACAGTCAGCTGTTGTATGGCAAAGGGAAAGCTTGGGACACGCTCGAGTACTTTCTGAAACTTCCAGTAGAAAAGGGGAAGAAAAGCAGCGACAGTTTCAGGAGGGGAAGCCATTGAATAGGCGAGGAAGTAGGCGTGAGTCCTTCCGGTAAGACCAGGGACAGTTCATCTTTCAGTGTGCTTCACAGCCCCAGTTCAACAGAGTCATATAAAGTACTTAAAAAAATACTCATGCCTGCCTGCCTCCCTCCTTCAAGCAGAGGAATTGGAGTCTCCAAGCAGAGGCCCTTGGCACTGGCATTTCCTAGAAACTCCATGTGCGTCTCTACAGGAGGAGGTGGTGGGAATGCTGACTGGGTGCCAGGATGGGAGGTTCCTTGTTCGGTTTAAGAACATGGGGAAGTTCTCTTCCCTCTGGAAGAGTGCTAAAGGCTTCAGACAAGGATGTGACATAACTGCCTTCAAGAGTATAAGGAAAATCTAACCAAGGAAATACAGGTTAGTGAGGCCACTTTGGAGCTCGTGTGATCCGTCGTGTTTTCTTCAAGCTGCTTAGTGAGGTGCACACTAAGTGTACTGTTGGTTTCCTAGGGCTGGGGTCCTTGGTACACTGTTGTGAGAACTCAGATCTGAGCAGAGCACAGCTCTGCCCCCTTCCTTACAGAGCAAAGCCCTTTTCCCAAACACTGTCCACATGGTGAGACCCTAAGTACTGAGGTTATTTGTTCATAGAAATGCAGTGGATTATAGCTGTAAATCTTACCACCTTTAAAGGAGGATTGAGTGCTCTTTATGCAGTAAAGAGATAGAGTGTGCTTAATTTTTTTCTGGTGTGTTAGTAACTTAGTTATATCTATATGCATTCAGTTCCACTTCTAGTATTTAATGTGTTACTTGTATGTACTGCTTTTCCTCTAGAAATCTGAATCTGCATTGGAATTTTACCGAGAACTTGGATTGCCGCCAAAACAGAAAGTTAAAATCTTTCATGTAACAGATAATGCTGTAATTAAACCAGGTAATCTGAGGTCAGGGAACAGAGGGAGGTAAAAACATCCAAATATGTGATTTACTTAATGCCACCCCTTTCAGCAATAAAGCTGAATCCAGAATACGAAGTGCCAAATACAGGTGCTTATTTTTAAGTATAAAACTATATCTGTTTTAATCACTAAGAACAAACAAGTCTTTGTGTCTTTTAAGTGGAAAAAGCTGTAAGGGACTTTGTTTCCCATGAAACAGGAACGTTTTTGTTTTTAATGTAAAGAGAGTTTCACATTTGGAAAAGCTAGTCTAAATAAATGCACTAACTTTTAAAATTTGAGGTTCATTGTTTGCAGGCTGCAGTTTTGTTAAGTGAAGAAAACTAGAGTCTCCCTTAGTTAGGAAATACAGCCTGAAATGGGAGAGTGCCTACCATACAGCTGTATGTCATATATTTTTAAACTCAGTGTACTTACCAAACTAACCAACACTCATCAAGCTTGGATGTTTACCACCAGGAATAGTGTGTTGTCACAGGAATCCGTTCATTTCGACCGGCACCACTTGGGCCCCTGGAAGGTGCCGGGCCATCTGCCAGGCCTGGTCTGATCTCTAGCACCATGTGCCTTATGTGAGGCTGTCTTTCTTTAGTCTACATATAGTCAATTAAAAGACTTTGTCTGTTGAGTAATTTCATTATGTGGGTGTTTCTAATGTTTATTATAATTGAAGAAGACAGTCTCCTGTTTTTTGAAATCTGATAGCTAGAAGAGTTATTTGATGGAGTTTGTGTTTAATAAAGTCATTTCTGTGCTGGTAAATTTCACACTGACTCTCCTCTTCTCGCAAAGGTACCCCTCTATATGCTGCTCACTTCCGTCCAGGACAGCACGTGGACGTCACCGCCAAAACGTAGGTCCCACATTAAGGGCTCTCTTTTCCTTTTGTTTCTTTGTTAACTTAAAATAAAAAAAGAATTACCGAGTCAGTGAATGAAAGATAAATAGTCTCACTCATAATTCTAATCTGTGAAATCACTAACAATACTGGTTTTAAACTTGTACTGAATTAGTTTTATATAAAAATTTCAGGCTGTAGCCTTTAGACTGAGATGTATGCTTCTTGACGTGAAGCTAAAAGAAAGGTCACAGTACTGTCTTGGTTACTTTTGTCTTGTTGCCGAGACAACATACCCAACACCCATTTCTGTTTTGAAGGCCAAGCAAGACACTTTGATGGTGAAATATACATAAGAAGTGTTGCTAGAATTCTTTTGAGATTGTTGTGTAATCTAGTTTTAGCTGTTCTTTCCAATTATAGGCAATGGTTAAATTAGTAACATTTTATACTGTTCTGAAAGTGGTAACTGTGTTTGGCTGCTAAAGCAGCTATGCTAAAAGCCCACCAAAAAACGAGAAGTAACATCATGCCGTGGGTCTCTTCAGTTACATCATACTACTCCTCGGTATTACGTAAGTCGGACTTCTTCTGTGAAAGCAGAATTCTTTTAATTCTTTACCAAGGTTTAATTTAGTAGAAATCAATATTTGTCACTGTAAGAGAAATGCTGGCTATGAGTCATATTTAGCCTGGGCAGTGGCATTTTGGTACTGCAGCTTTTTATCAGCATTTCTGGCAAATGGCTTAGCATTGGCTAGATGATCTCCAGGAAACATTTAGATCTTTGAGAAATAGCTTTTTAAAAATTGACTGATGTTGTTTCACTGTAGAACTTAAATTCATATCTATGCTGATACTGAAACTATAGCTTATTGGAACTCACATGACCTAGAGTAAACAAACGTCACTGTCAGCTATTGTCCACTTCGGCTGTTCTTGCACATAAGTCATAATTTCAGCTCTCTTTGTGCCTGAATTTTCTTCTTTGTTACATGATAGTATCTATAAGGATGTTCTGAGGTATGCTAGGGGATAGTCTCCTAACAGAGTGGTTGTTTGTTATTTTGTTTGTTTGCTTTTGGAGACAGGGTCTCACTGTGTAGTGCAGCTTGGCCATGAACTTATTTATGTACCCCAGGCGGGCCTCAGACTTACAGTGATATTATGTTGCTGCCTCAGCTTCCCAAGTGCTGGGATTATAGGTGTGTGCTGCCTTACCCAGTAGTGCTTTGTTTTTTGACTAGCTTCTAGCCAAAGAAACCAGGTGAATGCCAACATTAGTTTGCTTAATACTGTTACTGTTTAGTTTAGCAAATAGCCATTGCAAAAGCTGGTAGATACCATGACTTTGTTCAGCTGTTTAGAAGTGAAGCTGGATATTCATAGAAAGGAAAGTCCTCTTTTAGAGAAATTATGAACCTCCAGCTTTTTTTCTACTTCCCATTGTCATGAACTTGTCTCTAGTTACTACAGCCACTAAAATAATTTGCTTTTTGCTATGTTTATCCTGCTTTCATTTTCAAAATATTAAAACTTTAATGCTTTGGTTTGATTAGTTGGAATGGTGTTATGTATTGTAAATCAGATTGTTTTACTTTTTAATTTCTGAATCATTACATGTAAAGTACCTGGGCTCTTCTCGTGTGGAGCTTGGTTTGAATTCCCTCACTGCAGCATGGGCTCCTCGGCTGCTTCCAGCTCCAGCTGCTGCCCCCTTCCCTTTGCCCCTCACGTCCCTGAGCTGCGATGCGTGTGGGCGTGGCCTGTGCGTGTGTGTGCATATATGCTGCGTTTTCTTTTTCTCGTACTAAAACTCTTGTGTGTCCTTTCCTGATGCTTATTTTGGGGACAACTCTCCTAACCTAGAGTTTCTGTCTTTTCCTGCCAGTGCAAATATTCTTTCCCCTGTTAGACTGTAAATGGAACCGTCATCATTTGGGTGAGGCTCTGTGTGCTCTCGTCCATTACCGCTGTGACTCACTCAGAGCCAGAGATTTTCCAGCTTGTACTCTATTTCCAGCCCCTGCTGGGAGACCTCTGGGCTCCGTCTTCTTGATTGTTAATCTTGTTGCAAGTACAAACACATTAAAAGGAAGAACTGTGTGGTACCATGGTTAGGGTGGTGAGAGGCCGCGGATGTACAGGCTGCAGCAGAGGCTTTCTCAGTTGGCTGAGCGTAGGCTCTCCGGAGGGGCTGCTGAATGTGCACTGGTGCCCTCCACAGAGTTCCCGAGAGTTCTGCCCAGTTCTTGGGGCCTGGGTGCTGTGGATCTGGGCGCATACTGAGGGCACAGGACTAGAAAACAGTCCAGCTCATCAGTTAAACTGCCTTTTCCCCCTGCTCCTGTACCGCGCCCAGAATTCAGAGTGACCTTTCTTTAACTCTGATCCAGGTGTGAGACGCAAACATTTTTTAAAAAGTAACCAACTTCAGTTAACCCAGTTTCAAAGAACATTGCCAATAAAAAATGAGCCTCTTTATTTCTCACATTTTAGCATCAAACTGAAAATTGATCTGTGTAGTAATTTGCTTCATTTTCTTCTTTTCACTAGCAAAGAAAAGTTTTACTTATTAATCTATACTTATATTTTGGATGTTTCAAATTTTTTCTGTAGACTGTTAATTTTTATTGCTAGGTTAAAAACAGTTTAGAAATAACTAACCAGATTAATTTTTAAAATGTCACAAAGGGAAAATACTGTCAACCTCAAAAATACATTGTTACTGGGATCTGTGTACCTCAAATGCGATTGTCTGTAGGCATTCTTTAAAAGATTGATCAGTACCAGTACCAGCAGCTTATTGAAGGTTTCCTTAAAACTTTTAAATATTCTTTTTCTAATAATTGCAGCAGAAAATATGCTTGCATCAGAAGATACATCATTTTTGCCTGTACTGAATTTGACTAGAATTCTCTATATAAATAAGTAAATTTATCAGTTTAACTTTGGGGTGTGAGGTAAATATGTTTACCAGAGTTCATTTTAATTTTGCTTTTATATCAGAAGTAGTTTTTTATCTAAAGGTTCTGAGATTCAGGTTCAGTTTAGATTACGCCTAATAATAAACATACCTAGTAAAACAGTTTTACAGTTTTGTTATGCTCTTAGAAGACAGTAAGACCCAGTCTTTGAGGTGCAGCAGTCTCATGTAACTCGTTTGTAGGGAGAAGGTAAGCCAGCCTGTGTGTTGATGGCTGTCCCCCACCTCCACCCAGCCACGCTGCTAACCTTTGTGTTCCTTTTTCTGCATAGTGACTGTGTTTCATTGTAACTTCTGATAGATGATACCTCAGGTCTACTCTTTTCCTTTTCTGTTGGTCTCAAGTTTAAGGACAAAACAGCTTTAGATACTGTGTGAGTATAAACAGTGTGTGACTGTCAAGTCTGTCCTCAGCATAGGCTGCTTGGCTGGGCATGGTGTCTTTGGGCATGGGGATGCACACGTATAATCCCAGCACTATAGGCAGGAGGGCTGAGGCTGGAGGATTGCCCCAAGTTCAAGGCCAGCCTGAACTAATAGTGAGACCCTGCCTCAAAACAAAAAACAGACAACAAAAAACATAGACCGTTTAGCTAATTTTTTCTACTGAATCTTGGTACTGATTATTAAAATAAATGGTTTTTAAAAGAAGAAGAAAAAAATGAGAAAAGAATGAAACCAACAAAAGAAAACTATAAAAACTCATTGTTCCGTGTTTAGGAGGAGATGTTAGGACTCACTGTGCAGACACCAAGGAGGAGGATACCTGTTCAAATGGAACCTCTAATCCTAATTTTCTTAAAGGAATCTCCACAATGATTTTCCACGTGGTTGCACCAGTCTACAATCACCAACAGTGGAGAAGGGTTCCTTTTCCCCACAGCCCTACCAGCATTTGTTATTGGTTGATTTCTTGATGGTAGTAGCCATTCTTTCTGGGGTGAGATGGAATCTTAGTGTTGTTTTAATTGGCATTTCTCAAATGCCAATTCAGTGATGTTGAATATTTTTTCCTGTATTTATTTGCTATTTCTGCTTCTATATCTGAGAAGTGTGTATTCATCTTAGATGCCCATTTTTGGACTGCGTCTTTATTGGGGGAGGTCAGATTTTTTTTGAGTACTTTATATGTTCTCAGTAGTAATCCTTCGTTGAAAAACAGCTGGCAAAAACTTTTCCTAGTGTGTTGGTTGTCCCTTCATTGTATTGGTCGTTTCTCTTGCCGTGCAGAAGTTTTTTAGTAAGATGAGATCCCAGTTGTTGATTCTTTGTGATAGTTCCTGTGGGATCAAGGTGTTATTCATAAAGTCTTTGCCTACATCTCTCTCTTCAAGAGTTCTACATATTCCACCTTCCAGCAGATTTAGTGTTTCTGTTTTAATATTTAAATCTTTGATCCATTTCAATTTTAGTTTAGTGCCAAAATATTTTTAAATGAGTAGAAGTTATTAGATACTCATTTCTGGTATTTTTACCAGAAAACTTTCTTTATACTTAGCATGCCTGTTCTAGCCATCAAGTTATGGCCTTACTTTAAACTTTTATGTAGCAAAGTAGAAGTTTTACAAAACACTGTTAAGTAATTTTAAATTTTCATGCTGTGTACATCTAGAATTCATAGACCAATGAGAATATCCTTGAAATAGCCTCGTGCCTCCGGTTTGCTGGAATATTTTTGTATTTTTGTTCTAATCTGATTCTCAAGAGACAATATGACCTGGGTTGAGATCACAGCCAGGTGCTTCCACTTGCAAGGGATTTGACCTTGGGCAAATGGCTTAACATATCTGGATTTAGATTTTTATTATCTTTCACATGAGCGAAGGCTGCTAAATACTCTCCAATACTTTCCAAAAAAAACAGTCTCCCAGTTTTCCAAGTGACATATATCACTCTTACGTATACTAATGAAGAACTAATACATGATGATAGTTTCACAGCATAGGATAGTATGGTTTTCTAATTTACTGAAGAATATTATATGGCTGAAAACCTTCTGAAAGTTCTGTTGTCCTTCCATGATATTGCAGAACTGACTATTCAGATTTTTGTTTTTTGAGAGGAATAGACTGCGCTTAGAACAGATGTGGTTTTCTGGGTTCATTTAGGACAGCCAGGAAATCAAAGGAATCACTGCCCGTTTGGCTTTTTATACTATTGCATGAGCTGGATTTGGTGTCAGGAAAGCTATGGACAGTATACTCAGAGCAGTCTCTGGTTAATGAAAGTGTTCCCAGATATTAGTGGGCAGCTTGTGGTTTTTAACTGGAAACTAAACTCCTCTATTTCAGGTCATCCTGTCCCAGACTTGTCTGGGAAAGTGACAGCCTTAAAGACACCCCATGCCTGTGTCTACCTATATATGAATAGAGTACAAAGCAACTGGAAAATCCCCCATGACTGACTGGGTGCCCAGCCTCTCTTTACCACAGATACACGCAGCAACACTGAATTGGGTAGAAAATGACTGGCAGAACTTTATAGAGATCTTCAGCAGACTTTGAGATAAGTGGAGATGAGATTAAGTAGTTACTATCTGAGTGAGCTATTGAAGGAGAAGCTGTAATTCAAGGTGAAAGTGTTTGTTCTGTTTTAGTTTATCATGAGTTAAAAGCTGATCCTGAGGGAGACGGTGAATAGCTGGTAAGCCTTATACGTACTTGTAATTTATTTTGGTAGAAACTGTCCTTGTTTATTGGTGTTACTTGCTGCTGTTGTTGTTCTAAAACTAAGAGCATACAGTTGAATCTAAAACATAAAGCCTGAGATCCTATAAGAGTAATAGTTGGAAAGGAAGTGGGTGGCACAGAGCAGATGGTGGGTATGAGCGGACAGTTTTGTTTTCCAGACGTGGGAGTAGTGGAGGAAGAAGGAGGCTAGTGAGACCAGTGGCGAGGAAGAGACTTGAGTGTGGAACTTTTGGAGGGCATTTTCAAAGGACTGAGAGCAGATGGGACTCGGCGTGGGGTACAGTCACACCTCATCTCACGGACATTTTATTTTGTCTCCAGTATATGGTTATATCTAGAAGTGTGCAGTGAAAGGCATTGCCCCACAAAGTCAAAAAAGTATGACAGCCTTGTATGTGGACCTGTGACATTTGGGCGTTTGTCACGAAATGGCGAGGGACTGAAATTTGCACCTTTATCTGTAGAGATTTATGGACTGCATTGGGAAATACCAAGTTGCACATTCTCTCCTGCAGGGTCTCAGAATCATGCCTGTGAGCGCATCCCTCCTCCCCTTTTCTTTATGCCAGCTTAACATGCCTGTTCCATAACATGTGGAGACTGTCCCACAAAAGGAAACTAGCCCTGTTTCTTGCCATGACACAGCAGCAGCCAGGGACAGGTTTTATTGTCTTCTTTAAGCCACACACTCGGGCTAAATAATGCACAGTTGTTGCCCATCGTGCATTTAACGTTTACCAAGGGGAAAGTGGCTGAGAAACAAGTCATTAGTCTTCTAAATTACATGGCACCTCTGAATCCTTTTATGACTTTTTAGTTTAACAAGTATAATTGCTCTAAATAAAGTTGAGATTTCTAACATTGTGCTCTTCTTGACTTGGTTTTTAATTTATTTCATTTATTTCTGTTGGCATTAATTAAAAACTAGAATAGATAAGGGTGAGTGACAAAGTCTGTGTGTTGATGTGTTGTGTATAATTTTCAGTTAAGATTTTATTTTATGTGACCTATGAAACATATTTGAAATGTGCCAAGGTATTCTAAAGAGTTTATTTCTTGTTTTTGTTTTATTTGTTCTCCAGTTGGGTGACAGCTGAGGGAAGTAATTAGTGTGGATACCTGTACCACCCATGATCCACAAGTGCACTCTCTTCTCCCTAAGCTGAACTAAACCAGTAATTCGTTGTGTCATTTGGCTTTTATCCTATTGTTTAAAGGCTATTTATTGATGAGGTTCCATTGTATACAATGTAACTGCATGATGTATTCTAGAACTAGATTGAAGAACAGTCTGTAATTAGCTGACAGTTAATTAGCACTGTCAGGATACCGCTTTCATCTTATAATCCTTTACTCTTAAAATGAGCTCAGTTATCTTCTCTAATTTACCTGGCATGCATTTTATTGGTGCTTGCACTCAAGCTGTCTTTTAAAGTTAGAGATGATCAGTCTGAGAACTTAGAAAGTACTAGTAAACTTTCTACCAAGAATGACCAATGTTTGAATGTAGTATTTTTAAAACATGTTCATTTCAGGCTCGTATTGTCAGTCCTTCCCTTTCTCCTTTTTCTCCCCTATGTTATTTGCTAAACAATAGCAGAGGGCTAAATGACTCTTCAGGTATTTCTTTTTTTATTTTTAAATTGCCAAGCTTTTTTCTTTGCGAGGATGCTCTGAAATTCATTAAGTAGAAGTATTTGTTAAATTTTTGAAATGTAATTTCAATGAAGTGTTTGATTATCATGGCTTTTCCTCACAGATGTTACAGAAATACAGAAACATGTTAAATTTCTGTTTTAGCTTTTTTTGAAGACTAAGCATTATTCTGAGTTTTTGAACCATAAAAAAAGAATTATGTACATACCATTAGAGTGTGTTCTGTTGATTAATGGGAAGAAAGTGATGTAAGCTACATCTAAATTATTTACAAATAACTTTTGGTATGTGGATTGATAATGTATATCTGTTAGGTTCTCAACATAATTTATGATTGTTTTTGTATTAAATTCCTGATTTATCTAAAACATACTGTTTTAGTCATGTGGGCTTTCTTCAGTCCATTCCTCTCTGATGCTTGTGTGTTACCAAACGCATAGCAGTGTTCTTGTGAAAGCAACGTGATTTTCTTTCTCTTCTGCCCCTTTTCATAATTGGCTAGCTTTGTTAAGGTTAGGAACAGTTACATTAAAAATGTTAACATGTTCTCTAGTGAAAGGTCAAAAAAGTCTTATTTTAAGGGTGTGTAAAAACATGTCATGTGCAGTTTTACAGTTCCTCCTAGCCCTTGGATGATTTCGTTTGTGCTGATACATTTGACATTTAGAAACACACTTTAATACTGCTTGAGCTTTACTATTGCTTGCTGTTTACTTGCATCATATGAAGCTTTTCTAGCTAACAAAATCTGAAAATAAAATGATTTCCTTAAAAATGGAATCTTAGATCATTAAGAAATTGTTGTTTTCTAATTTTACTTCTACATTAGTTTCTGTTCAGTCCTGAAACCAAGATACCCTGGTATCTTCTAAAATAAAATTTGTTCAGCATTTAGAGCATTTTCATTTTTTTATTTATTACATAGTTCTTGCTGCCATCATCCAAAGTAGAATAGCTTAAAATAGAATAGCTTAAGCATTTATGACCTCGCAATTTCTGGGGTCAGAAATCATAGTACAACTTACTTGAGTGTATCTGGCTCAGAGTCTCCACATTCAGGGCGTTTGTTAATCAGGGCTCTCATCATTTCAAGGTTTGAGTTGAGAATTTGCCTCCAAGTTCACTAATGTGGTTGTGCGTTCAGGCTCCCAAGGTGTTATTGCTGGAAACAGGCTTGCCACATACCTCTCCCTAAGACAGCTTGCATGATTGAAAGCCTAGCAAGCAGGAGAGCACCCAGATGAAAACAATAGCCTCTCTGTAACCAGATCTCAGAAGTGCTGTTTCATCAGTGTAGCTGTATTTTATTTATTCGAAGTACATCATTAGGTCCACAGAAATTCAGGGGCAGAAGATTGAGCAAGGGCATCAGTATGAGGAGGTGGGGGTCTCTGGGATCCATCTCAATGGCTGCCTGTGTGTATAGTATGAATACTTTGAAACTTCTAGAACTATACCTCTTACTTTGTTATCTTCACAGGTTTATGATGATGAAACTTCCTTCCTGTTCAGATAAAACTCCCTTTCCTCACCTTGCTATTGTCTCACAATCTTGAGTTAATCATTTTGTATAGAATTAAGACTCCAGGAGGGTATATAAACCAAGGCAGATAAAAAATGTTCACTTGAAGTTTGCTTGTATAACTTTTTCTACTTATTTAGATAAGAAGCATTATTAGAACTCTAAGGTATTATCAAGAAAGTGTACATGTGGGAATGTTTTGCAGTCTGCAGTGTTGTGTAAAATCTAACGTTTGTTTTGTTCAGGATTGGTAAAGGTTTTCAGGGCGTCATGAAAAGATGGGGATTTAAAGGCCAGCCTGCTTCTCATGGTCAGACGAAAACCCATAGGAGACCTGGAGCTATTGCAACTGGTGTAAGTATAACTAGTTAAACATTCAGTGTCTGCACAGATAGTCCTCAGTCTTTCCTTGAGGTCAAGTCACATAATTTCAGTTTGATTTTCTAGTACTTCTCACTGTTGTGGGTCCTGGCCTCACTTATTTTCCAGAGCCAGATATGACTTGTTCAGTTCTGTCCCATATACTTATACCCAGTACTCTTAGTACCTTCCTGCCTGTTTTCCCATCCCCTTCCCTGGTACTCACCTGAAATACTGAAGCTGCTGTAGAAACAAAAGGTTAGGATGCCTTTCTGTCTGGTCCCACTGCTGCTCTCGTACTGTATTTGTTTGCCCATACAGATGAAACAGGGAAGATTGTCACGGGCAGCACCAAGGCGCAGGGGGCAAATGGTAGAGAACAAATGGAGAATAAACGAAGAGCCTAAGAAACGAAGGAGAGATCCTGTGGCTTACTAATTCATTCTTACTCTCCCATAGGTATAACATAAAGCGCCTGGGGGGACTTCATTCTTCTTGTAACCTCAGTAATGTACAGGTGGTAATATATTCTATCTCTCATACTAAAAGAAATACAGATTACAGCTATTCTGTGGCACTAAATTCTCATTTAGCAGGTTATATGATCAAGCTGCTTAATTTTTGTCACAGTATATAGTGAGAGGTTGGTAAGGAAACCAGTACTGTCACTGATGGGTACACAAAGTAGTGCAGCCCTAATGAAGGAGAGTGTGACAGTACCTAATAAAACTACACGCGTTTACCTCTGACACAGCAGTCCTACTCACAGGCATTTATGCTGAAGAATTCTTAGAAATGTTTTTGCGCAAGATTAGTCACTACACCATTACTTGTAATCAATAAGCGGAAATGTCCGTACCTGAGAACTGAGAATAATTGATAATGTAGCTACTCAGTAGAGTATTACATGGCTGTAAAAGCAAAACCAAAACAATGAAATCATTGTGAAGCAAGTGATCTGCGGAATATTCATAAATATACCTGTTCACTATGTATTTTTGAAGAAAGGAGAGCCAGGAAGTTAAACCAGAAACTAATGAGAGTGTTTACCTGCAAGGGATGAGCAGAAACAGTGTAGAAGTGTGGAAGGGAGAAGGACATTAAGGTTTGAAAGGAGAATGTTAGAACAAACCCTGTAGTATAGTACTGAATGCGAACTGTAGGTATTGGAGTGCATGTATTTACTCTTTCTGTGCTGCTGCTGTGTGTGTGTGTGTGTGTGTGTGTGTGTGTGTGTGCGTGTGTGTGTATGTGTGTGTGAAGAAACATGTATGTAGATTTGTGTGTGCATTATTGACTCTTAATGCTGTCTGCTGGACTGACTTAAGAGCAAAGATACTCCATTGCACTGAGCACACACAGGACTGACACCATTCTTCATTAAAAGGAGTTTCTGGAGTGATTAGCTTAATAATGCTTGGGATTCGAAGAATACAAGATGAACCCAAAATATCTTGTACGAGCAAATGAAGTGGTTAATTAATTGTGGACACATGAAAAGGACATTTAAAAAAAAAAAACAGTTTAAACAGGCTCCAAGTTGGCAAACCTGAAATAATTTGGACTTAAACTAAAAAATGATAGTAACAGAATTCATGGAACAAAATTAGAATCCATGAATTCACACCAATATGAATACACTGAATCAACAGGTATATAAGCAAAAGGAAAAAGAGGAATGCTGTTCCTTATAATGCCAGCAAGTAGATTTGGGCGGGGTGACAGGATTAGTGTTACTGTTTGTGGCTATCATAGGAATAACTAATCCAGTCAGGAACCGTTAGCAGATGCTAAAACAAATGAGAAAAGTTCAATGAGAACTATACATTTACATAGTGTGAAACCAAATTGCCTATTATTACAAAGGGAAAAATAATAGTCATAGAGGGGATTGCCCCAAGTAACACCCTTAACTACGTAATCAGTTATGCATCACCAATAATAGGGTAAATGAGCGTGATAATGCCTCCTAGTGTGCTTCGTAAAAATGGACACACCATCAATGTTTTTGTTGATTCTTGCCAAAAATGTTACATCACCTGAATCAAATTATTGGGAAAATATCAGATAAACCCAAAGTAAGTGATATTCTACAAAGTAAATTATGTTATATCCTTTGAAGATGTTCAGGGTCATGAAGATGATAACTAATCGAGTCGCTTCAGACTTAAAGCTGAAGAGATAACAGCTAAGTACAATTTGTAATTCTGAAGTTAATCCTGAACTTGGAGGAAAACATAGCTATGAAGAATGTTATTGGAGCAAAATTAAAATGTGGACTTTGGATTCGATACTATGTGTTTACTTTTCTGAGTTTTATAATTGCACTATGTTTATACTGATCTTAGGGAACACACACGGAAATGCGTAAAGGAGCATCCTCTATGCTGCCTATCTTCAGGTGATATGAGGGATGGTGCACACACACAGTCGGTGGGTGGTGGCAAAGCCCCTGGGGCAGCGTAAGTAGTCAGGAAATTGTGAGCGAGGCCTTTTTTTCTTCCTCTGAGGACACCCAGGTTTATTTCTGTAGATTTGGATTTCTCGCTCTTTTCCCCTCACATTTCCTTTTAGGACATGTTTGTAGTACATGTTTATACTCCTTGTTTGAAGCTGCTGTTTGTACATAACACATCACAATTCTTTTCCCAACCCCTTGCCCCATCTCTTGATGCCTTTCCCTTTTGAGAAATATCCATCTTCGTACTTATTACCTTTTACTTACTCTTTAGGATTTGAAACAAGGGCAATTTGTAGTTTGTCAGTTTTTAATTTTGATTTCAACTTTTGTAAATATGAAATTATTTAGCTATTAGTAATTAGTAGGTCAAAAACATAGTTAAGAACTAAAACTATGAAACTTTCTGAAAAAATACAGTGTATTTTTGTGACCTCCAGATAGGCAAAAACCTTAAATACGTCATGTATATAAGCAGAAGAGAAAATGTAGCTACATGACTTCTTAAAAGCTACATTGATGCTTCAAACATTGCCATCAAGAAAATGAAGACAACTCATAGAATTGAAAAAAAGTATTTGTAAATCTGTCATATGTAGAATATATAGGGAACTCTTAGAACCAGCAGTACAAAGACAATCCAGTTTACAAAATGGGCAAGGGGCCTGAACAGATATCTTTGCAGCGTATATATGTAATTAGCTAGTGAGCACATGAACAGATTCTTCGCATCTTGAGCAAGTAGGGAAGTACAAGTCACCATGAGTAAACATTTCACATGCACTGGTGCAGCATAATTTAAGAAGGCTTGTGATGCAAATGTGGGCAAGGATGTGGGAAGTCGCAGCCCGCATACATCGGTAGCAGGAATGTAGAATGATACAGCCACTTTGGAAAACAGTTTAGCAGTTGCTAAACAAGTTAAATATAAAATTGCTGTGTGATCCATCCATTTTGCTCCCAGGATAAACCCAGGAGGAAAGAAAATACGCACACTAAAATTTATACATGAATGTGCATAGCAGCAGAATTGATATGAGACAGAGAGTAGAAACCACAGTTAAAATTCCTGCATTCATGCAGCAGAATATTTGCCAATAAAGTGAAATGAGGAATTGATAACCTCTGCAACACATATGAACCTTGAAAATACTCTTGAGTGAAAGCAGTCAGAACACATTCTGGGATTCGGTCTGTATGAAATGTCTAACTGAGGCAAGCCTTGGGAGAATATTAGTGATTGCACAGGGCTGTGGAGATGGGCAGTGGTCACCAAAGTGTGTGGAATTTCTGTGCGAGGTTGATTTGTTCTAAAGTTGATTGTAGTGATCCACAACTCTTGAATATAGTGTAACATCCAATTGTAAACTTCAATAGGGTAAAATGTGTTGTGTGTGAATTATACCTCAGTAAAGCTTTTTTGTTTTGTTTTATCTTTTTGAAACAGGGTTTCACTGTGCAGTTCAGACTGGCCTTGAACTCACTTTGTAGCCCAGGCTGGCCTCAAACTTGCACAACTCCTCCTGCCTCAGCCTCCCAAGTGCTGGGCCTACAGGTGTGTGCCACACCTAGCCAAGCATTTTTTTTTTAATAGGCCTTAAAAGGAATCTATTCTTATGACTGAAGTTAGTTATTTGTCATGATACGTGGTGTTCTGTTTTTGTATATATACTTTTGTGATATAGAAATATCATGTTACAGTGATACACACATTCCATGTTGATAGTAGCACAATTCACATTAGCTAAATCTTGAAAGTAGCCTATCTGCCCATGAACAGATGAATGGACAGAGAAAATGTAGAATCTCTACACACTGGAGAATGACTCTGTAATAAGAAAGGATAAACTTTAGTCATCTATAGGAAGATACAAGTAGACGCACTGTGAGACCATAACATTGTGAAAGAAATCAGCATGTACTTTTTGTGTATATACTTTTAAGCTTAAGTTAGTTACTTGTCATGACATATGCTGTTCTGTTTTTGTGTATAAACTTTCATGAAGACTGATTAGCTAGTAAATGTCTTTACATTCCTAGGGGCTGGATAGGGAATGAGAAGTGTAAATTGGACTAGAAAGGCTAAGTCAGTCTTGTCTTCAGTACAGCACATGCTGTATGTGTGGACAGTGGCTATGTAATCTGGGGGACTCAGAATTATCTTCTCTTTTTTATTAAAATTGCTACATGTTGGCAATTCTTAATGGTTATATTCCTCACAGGGAGTTGGTACCTGCCTATAACACCTCTTAGTTATTTTTCACCCGTTCCCCTCCCTTTGTCTCTTAGTCCTCTTCCCCTTCCAGAAGATCTCCCTGTCCCTCTCCTTATCTCTCTTCCTTCTTTATTTGTACATTGGTTTTCTCGTACAAGAGTGGCCATGTGATTTTTAAGCTTCCACACCTGACTTCTTTCACACCATTATGGTTGAATGGTTGAATGGAATTTTTTTAAGGAATTTCCATACCAATTTCGACAGTGGTTGTATTAGTTTGCATTTCCACCAATATAAGATTCCTGAGAGACTTCCGGGAAGATGGCGACCAGGTGAGCGGCAGAGGGAAACTCCCAGAGACTGATCCTTTGCACGTGGGTGCTGGGTCCACGGCTGCGAAATTCCAGCTGAACGTGTTGTTCTCCGCTGCCTGAGCATTAACGGGTCGGCTGGATATGCCACAACGAGAAGTGGGCGGGCCCTGAGAGCTGGGTGCCCGAGGCGATCGGCGCTGCACTTGGGCTGTGGCTCGGCTGAGTCCGCGTACCACTGAGTGCGATTGCGGCGGGAGGGACCCCCCCAGCTCCTGAACCTGAACGGCTCACAGGCGGCTGCGGACAGGAATTTTTGGAGGCGGCGGAGCAGAGCAAACTCAGAGAATGCACTCCTCAGGCAGACTGCGCCAATCTGGGCAGTGGTCCAGGTTCCCGCTCAGAGCCCCGCCCCCGCAGCCGGTGCCACCCTTGGCCAGAGAGTGGGAACTGTGGCAGCTGCAGTCAGTGGCACCTGCGAGAACGCCGAGAAGGCGGAGAAGCGCCAGGGAGCACCAGGATCTCCTGCTGGTACGGATCACGGAACAGGTGAGCCAAGTGAGCACCACAGCAGGATTTCTGAGTCAGGAAGATGCTCGACCCAGGGAGATACATCTGAGCAGCATTCCTGCCTGCATGATCCCAGGGTGAGTTGATTGGGCGCCCTGACCGGTTTTTTTGAGTCGAGGAGAAGCTCCGCTCAGCAAGGAACATGCGAGCAGCTCTACTGACTGCACGGTCCCCGGGACGGAAGAGCTGGCTGGGCGCCTCGACGCGATTTTTGAGTGGGGGAGGAGCTCCACCCAGGGAGGAACACCTGAGCGGCCCCTGCCTGCAAGGTCCCTGGGGCAGCAAGCTGTTTATGCGCCCCAGCCAGGTCTCATGGTAGGGAGTAGAAGCGGAAATCTCAGCAGACAGCTTAAGGGACATTCTCCCAAAGAGAAGGAGTCATTGGAGCAGCCTCTGCAGCAGACCTTTGCCTGCTGAACTGCCTGGAGAATTTATAGCTCCACATTTTGAATCTGATACCCAAAAATGGGAAAACAGAGGAAAAAAACGCAGTCTCAGAACTCAACCCCACCCAGAACAAGTTCTGAATGCGAGGATACAGGGGAACCAGGAAGCCACATACCTGCAAGTTATGAAACGATTGCATCCGAAATGAAACAGCTCCAACAGGCCATAAAAGAGCTTAAAGCAGAAATAAGCCACATACCTGCAGTGATCTCTCAGACAAAAAACGAACTGAAAACAGTGATGGAAGAAATGTTCCGTACACATAGAGAAGAAATAGAAAAAAGACTAGAAGAAAATAGGAAACAAATGGAAACGTTACAAGAGCAATTTAGGAATGAATTACCAAGAATGAAACAGGTCCAAAGAGAATGCCAGGATTTGAAAACTTACACTGAAAGCTTGCAAAACCGCTTAAATGAAGTCAAAGGTAGAATTTCAGACCTTGAAGACAGCATGGCAGCTTGTGAGCATGAAAGGAAGGATCTCATAATATCATCAAAGACACAAGAAAAATCAATCCAACAGCTCCAAGATGAGGCTAAACGTAATAATATTTGAGTAATAGGAGTGAGTGAAACAGCAGGAGACCACACAAACAATATAAAAAGAATATTTGCTGAAATAATAGCAGAAAATTTCCCAAACAAGGTAAAAGATACTGAAGTTCAATTAATCGAGGCATATAGAACCCCAGTGATCCATAACCCAAAGAAAAACACACACAGACATATAAAAGTCAAGATCCCAGATATCCAGCAAAAGAACACAATATTAAAAGCTGCTAGAGAAATGAAATAGATCACCTATAAAGGAAAGCCCATCAGAATCACAGCAGACTTCTCAATGGAAACCATGAAATCAAGAAGAGCTTGGAGCAAGGTATTACAGATTCTGAGACAAAACAACTTCGAACCCAGAGTGATGTATCCTGCAAAACTATCCCTCAAATTCAATGGAGAAAATATTTCCACGACAAAGAACAACTGCAGAACTTCATGAGTGCCAAACCAGCATTGCAAACACCACTAAAACATATTCTAGACAGAGAAAAAAGAGACCACAATCCCAAGAACAACAATAGAAATAACTCCCTAAACAGAACAAGCAAGTAAACAGTCAGCAAAAGAAGGAAAACAACAAGTAAATAACATGACTAGAATAAGCCAACATATAACCATGATAACCATTAATGTAAACGGCCTCAATTCAAAAGTCAAAAGGAAAAGATTGGAAGACTGGATTAAGGAACACAATCCAACGATATGCTGTATACAGGAAACACATTTTACTGAAAAGGAAATCCACAGATTCAAAGTTAAAGGTTGGAAAACAATTCTCCATGCAACGGGTCCTCAGAAAAAAGCAGGGGTAGCTATTATGTTTGCAAACAATGTAAACTTCAAACGAAAAACAATCAAAAGAGATAAAGAAGGGCATTACATACTAGTTAGGGGAAAGCTGCAAGAGGAAGAGGTAACAATCCTAAACATTTATGCACCAAACCATAGAGCACCTAACTTTACAAGCCAAATCTTAACAGACATAAAAAATCAAATAACTAATAACACTATTGTAATAGGGGACCTAAACACCCCTCTGACGCAAAGAGACAGGTCAACCGGACAGAAACTCAGCAAAGAAATAACAGACCTGAACCAAAAGTGTGAACAAGTGGACTTAGTAGATGTATACAGAGTGTTCCACCCCACATCAGAATACACATTTTTCTCAGCTGCACATGGGTCTTTCTCCAAAATAGACCACATTCTAGCCCATAGAGCATGTCTACCTAAATGCAAAAGAATTGAAACTATCCCATGCATATTATCAGACCACAGTGCAATGAAATTGGAAATTAATGACAAAGAGAACTCCAGAAGTCACATAAACACATGGAAATTAGACAACAAGCTACTGAATAACCAATGGGTCACACAAGAAGTTAAAGAAGAAATTAAAAATTACCTACAAATAAATGAAAACACAAGTACAACCTACTGGAATCTGTGGGATGCAATGAAAGCAGTCCTCAGAGGGAAATTTATAGCAATGAAATCATATACAAAGAAAATAGAAAGCAAATAAATAACCTAATGATACACCTCAAACTCTTAGAAAAAGAGCAACAAGTCAAACCAAGAGCCCAAAGAAGGGAGGAGATATAAAACTCAGGGCAGAAATTAATGCAATTGAGATGAAGAAAACTCTATAAAAAATTAGTGAATCAAAGAGTTGGTTCTTCGAAAGAATAAATAAAATTGATAAAACCCTAGTCAACCTTATCAAAAAAAGAAGAGAAAGATCTCAAATTCATGCAATAAGGAATGAAAAGGATGAAGTCACTACAGATGCAAAAGAAATGCAAAAGATCATTAATACCTACTTTGAAAATCTGTATTCCCATACATAGAAAATGCAGAAGAAATGGACAGATTCCTAGAAAGGTACAAATTGCCAAAATTGAATCAGGAAGACGTAAAAATCCTGAACAACCCAATATCAATTAATGAAATTGAAAACGTTATTCAAAACTTACCAACAAAGAAAAGCCCAGGCCCTGATGGATTCACAACAGAATTCTATAAAACATTTAGAGAAGATCTAATGCCAACACTCCTCAAACTCTTCAATGAAATCGAAAAGGAAGCAACTCTCCCCAACACATTTCTGGAGGCAAGTATTATACTGATACGAAAACCAGAGAGGGACCCAACCAAGAAAGCTACAGGCCAATCTCGCTAATGAACATATAAATGCAAAGATACTCAACAAAATATTGGCAAATAGATTACAGCGAATCATAAGGAAAATTATACACCACAACCAGGTAGGATTCATTCCAGGAATGCAGGGATGGTTCAATATTTGCAAATCAATTAATGTAATACACTATATTAATACTGTCAAAGACAAAAACCACATGATCATCTCAATAGATGCAGAGAAGGCTTTCGATAAAGTCCAACATGCATTCATATTAAAAACCTTAGAAGAAATAGGAATAGTTGGCCTCTACCTCAATCTGATGAAAGCCATCTATAACAAACCAACAGCTAACATCATACTAAATGGACATAAACTGAAAACTTTCACTTTAAAATCAGGAACAAGACAAGGATGTCCATTGTCACCACTCCTATTCAACATAGTTCTGGAAGCACTAGCCAGAGCAATCAGACGAGAGAGAAATAAAAGGAATAAGAATAGGAAAGGAAGAGGTCAAACTATCTGTATTTGCAGATGACATGATACTATACATGGAGGACCCCAAGAACTCCACAAGAAAACTCCTGGAATTAATTGACAAATTCAGCAGCATAGCCGGATACAAAGTCAACACCCAAAAATCAATAGCATTCCTGTACACGAACAATAAACAGAGAGAAATTGAGGAAACCATACCCTTTACAATAGCAACCAAGGAATTGAAATACTTAGGAATCAATCTAAGAAAGAATGTGAAAGATTTATTCAGTGAAAACTATAGTAGTCTGAGAAAGGAGATCGAAGAGGATTTCAATAAATGGAAAAACATACCCTGCTCATGGTTAGGAAGAACTAACATTGTAAAAATGGCCATACTACCAGAACTGTGGTACAGATTCAATGCAATTCCCATGAAACTACCGTTAGCATACCTCACAGATCTAGAGAAAATATGCCTCAAATTCATCTGGAACCAGAAGAGACCCAGAATAGCAAAAGCAATCCTGGGCAATAAGGACAAGTCAGGTGGAATCACAATCCCTGACCTGAAATTATACTACAAAGCTACTGTAATAAAATCAACCTGG